>CAJUYH010001257.1:38892-50816 GCA_910591685.1 Galerucella tenella | reverse complement strand
GAAAAGATGAAGAAGGCCATCATCAAATTATTGATTATTATTCGGTGATTGCTCTGTATATATTTTTAGTAGGTACCTAATCTCAATATGCCTCACTACTGAAACCAATTTGGGAAATTAGAAAAAATGTACATAATGATTAACGAAGAAACATCAAGTGATACCTTGTGAATTGGCAATTTTATTAAATTAGCATTCCTACGGAGATAAAAACTCGAGATCTGAAGATACTGTCAGTCACCTTATCATATGTTGCACCTGTAAGGCTCGCTTTAAAGACAGGAGGTATTTGCAGGGTTGTTGAAGTATTCTGTTCGTCCATAAATCTTCTAGAAAACAATAATTAAAATTGACAAGAAAATACACTTAAGTCAAGATGTAAATAAACGAAAAACAATGTGGAGTATCCGATGTTATAAACAACTACATGGACAAAAATATGTCAAAAGTTCGTTTGGGTGAAGGATGAATTATTAAATTAAAAATTATTAATTTATTGAAATATTCTCCGTTGAGTTAAAAACATTGGTAGAGAATTTACCTTTAAAATGATACAAATTTACTTCTTTAGTGTAATTGACTGCGCCATGTATTTTCAAATTTAAGCGGTTTTACCAAAATTAATGGACAAAATAAAGAATTGGAAGAGAAAAAGTTAATCTAGATCATTGACCTTCTCTTTTAAAAATTGCATTATGCAAAACAGTGTTAATAATTGATGTTCACGACGAAAATTATTCATTCGTTATATATAAACTTGTCATTTTTTTCTGATAACTTCCCCTGCACATGAATGATCACTTTCCAGTGATCATTCTAGATCGAAGACGTTTGTAGCTAAGACCTGTTTGATAAAATCGATTTAATATAATAATTCACAAAATTTTTATTATATTTGAGCTTACAGAGTGGTCCAATATAATTAAAATGGTGATTTTAACTATTTACTCTAATCGTGAGACTAATTTCTTCGTTCTGATCGTGAGATTAATCAAAAGTCTTAAGGTCATTTTAGATTAGACAATTTTAGTCCAAGTTTTGAAACAATATTTGGAATAGATTTCTTGTGTGAAATATTGGCCAACTGTTTCAAGCTATTTTAGACTGTCTATTCCAATTTATTGAACAATATTTAGTTCAAGATTATGCGCAGTGATTTGATTTGATGATAAATTAAATTTAACCTTTTCAAAAATTTCGTTAGTTATGGAACCCGAAAATTTGAAAAATTTACCAATTTCCACGGCTGCTCATGTCACTAACCGAATATTAACTTTAAAACAGAGGAGGAGTTTTACATTGTACAAACAAGCATGCTTTGAGATTTCCTCAATAAACATTTCAATCTCTTGTTTATTCCAACACATATTTTTCAACCACTTTAATACATAACCACAAATTATCAAGATTAATGACAATTTCATAGAACATTTTCATCGTGAAACAGAAACACAAACAATAATGGTGGAATTCTGAGAACATCTGGAAGATTTTTCTACTTCCTCAAATTCATATTCCCCTATTTTTATCATTTTGTTTTCACACTGCTTACCAACTCTCATTATTTTTGTTTTGTTTCTATTTATTTTTAATCCCATTTTTCCCCTTCTTTTGTTAATTCTAGAAGCATTTGTTTCATGATATTCCTTCTTTTCGTTACTATCACTATGTCATCTGCATATGCGACTATCTGGCCCCCCGCTCGTTCTTAAATTTCCCTTGTTCACATTTCTAAGAACATGCTCCAGAGCCAAATTAAATAGTGTTGTTGATAGATCGTCACCCTGTCTTACGCCTCTATTAGATACAAAGCCCTCCGTTTCTCCTTTACCTGTAAGTATCTTCACTTTTGACTCCTTCAAAGTCATTGCAATTAATCTTCTCAACCTATCTGTATCTGTATCTGTAGAGTAGGGAGGGTGAACCTATTTTCTATCCCTGTTCATTCAGTCCTCTCATCAGTTCACTTCATCTTACTGAATCAAATGCTTTTTTGAAATCTATAAATAGCATTTCTATTTCCATTTTGTATTCATGGGTCTTTTCCATTATCTGCTTGATAGTATGAATAGCGTCAATTTTAGACTTTCCTTGTGTGAAACCGTATTGGTATTGACCTATTATGCCTTTCGCTTTTCCAGCTAAGCGGCTTTGAATTATTGCTGACATTATTTTGTATGCTACATTTAAGAGAGTTATACCCCTATAGTTTTTGCACTCCTGATGATCCCCTTTTTTGTGTATTGTGACTATTTGCCCGACTTCCCATTATTCGGGCATTCTCTCTTCTTTCAATATTTTCTTTATTAGCCGGTATGATCTTTCGTGCAGCTCCTCTCCTCCATACTTGATCAATTCCATGTTTATTTCGTCTTTGCCCGGTGCTTTCCCATTCTTGCTTCTTTTAATAACTTCTATTATTTCATTTTTTGTTGGTTCCTGTGTTACATTTTCTTCTTTTGCCTCTTCGCTTTCTTCCTCTGTTGTATTATCTGAAACTTCTTCAGTTAGTAGTTCCTCGAAGTATTCTTTCCAGATTTGCTTATACTGAGTTTCTTCTTGTATCACCTCGCCGTTTTTATTTCTTATACCTTTAATTTTACCTTTATATGTTTTATTTTGAGACAAAACTCGTATAACCACTAAAAAATTTTGATATTTGATGACTTGTATTATAGGTTTTAGATGATGCAAAACTTTTTATGAAGAATAACTTTGCGTGCTCAAAAAAATGAGTTCGCCTGTTTCAAACCCTTTTATCCATCAAAACGTTTTGTTTTCTAAGAATTTCACTGTAAGAAAAAATATCTAGGAACAAATGATGTTGTTTGAGTGGTTAAAGTTGTGAAAATTGCTAATGATTATGCCGCAAAATTGTTATGCGTGACTCGTACGGCTTACGAAAAGTGTAACGATATCATGACGTCCTCGTCCTCGACATTGTAAAACGCAGAAAATAAGAATAAGACCGTTGGATTGTTGATTTTAGCTCCCGATGACGCCGATCTTTGCCGGTGAATCTTCTTTGCGAATTCCTATCCGAGCTTGCAAAAGACTTAAAGAGTCGAAGGGAGGGGGATAGTATAAGTATATCGGTCTACCAAATGGCCGAATACCAAGTTTTCGCATGTCAGTATATATACACAGTCAAAAATTTTATTACAAAAAATAGTTCGCGAAAATTTTTTAAAAATATTTTTTAAAATTGAATCGAGGAGAAAATTCATCTAGGCATTAGTGTAGTGTGCTTAATATGATATTGTAATATTATTTTAAGGGTAAGTTTTGAAATTAAATGGAATTTTTAAAATTATTTTGATACGAAAATTGGAAAAAAATGGAGAAATAATTGAAAAAAGTTACCGGTCTTAAAAATTATCGAGGCACTTTGCGCACATCCAAATTAGGAATTTTTTCTAATTATTTTTTTTTTTATTTTTAAATTTTATTATTTTGAAAATTGGGTATTTTAAATTGAGATACATATACAAAAATTCCAAGTATAATTCTCGACATTAGTAAATTACACTTAATATAGTCTTAGAATATATATTTAGAGGGTGGGTCCTTAAATGAAATGTCATTTGCAACGTTGGAAAACATTTTAAAATTATTTTAATAAGATTCCAGTAGTAAATGAATTAAAATTTATTTCTTGTCAATACAGGCTGGTCAAAAATTACTTCGACCTTCTTGTAATAATGAGAATTGAGTTTGTGAATTCATGCTAAGAAAAATAGCCATAAATACATTTTAATTTAAGCCCGAAACAATTTTAACTTTTAAATTGCAAAAGGACAAGAAATAATATAAAAATATAAATTGGATATACAGCATATTTTCACAAAATTGTTATTTATGTATCAAGTGCGTAAAATTGTCTAAAATAATCGAGCCTGAAAGACACTAGACATCTTTTCGCCGAGGTGCATATTATATTTTTTCGTCGACCTTTTAAAAAAACTGCGATTTCTCATTCGGAATCAATGTGTAATGCCCGTTTGTAATTATCAATGATTTAGTACAAGTTTTAGTCAATTTTTTAGTATCCTAAACTTGGGACACTAAAATATTGACAAGAAAAAAATGTGTTTGCAACACACCATGTTTTAGTCACTTATTTAGTATCTTCTATAAGTTCCTTGTGGCATTACTTATTCTTTTTTCTCTTATTCTTTTGGGAATCAAACCACAATAATAATAATAATAAAAAACATTATTGTGGTTTGATTCCCAAAAGAATAAGAGAAAAAAGAATCACTTATTTAGGTTGTGATTATGTGCACTGAGCAGTATGATTTTGTCAGTAACCTGTCACTTTTCAGATTTTGGCAAAGAATTTGAACTTTTTAATTTAAATAGGTATCAGACAACAATGGACACAGAATTTTTATTGTTAGTAGTTAGGAATTATATAAGAAAGAGAAGCCCTCATGTGCTTATTTTTATATTGAGAACTTTCAACTATGTAAAGGCTAAGTCTTTCTTTATATAGTTCAATAAGTCGAAGTACTTGATCATGAGACCACGACATTTTTGATATTTAAAATAGCTCAAACGAAAAACTTTGACATACACAACATTCTCACCCCTCAATAAACGATATAATATATAATCTTTGAATAAACTTTGGTTATGTAGCAGAACCAGTGTCACCACCATCATGAAAAATAAAAAAATCAATAATAATAATAATAATAATAAAGTTTATCCTATATGTTCGCCCCAAGTTGTCATTTAATTGATAGAAAATAGGACTGGTTCTATAAATATTTTCTATCAATTAAAATTGAACAAAAATTTCAAAATTGACTGAAAAATTGATGATAAATGTGTATGTACCTGTCTATCATTTATTTAGGATCCTAAAAAATTCACTAAAACTTGTACTAAATCATTGATAATTACAAACGGGCATAAATTGTAATTTTTTGTAAAGGTCCATGAACAATTTACAAACAAGGTGTCTAAAAAAGACAACATGGTTGAAGTATTTACTCTTATCTAACTAACTTCATTTTTAACTTGGGCAATTTCAATTTCCTGGTCCTTCAAGCCGAATAGTTTTTAAAACTTTTTCCACAAATTAGAAGTTTGCAACCTAGAAATAATTTGAAATAAATTGAATTTGGAAAAGTCTATTAAGATTATGATTTGTCTTTGATAATAATAATAATAATAATGGTGTTTAATTAATAATCAACACTGTTAAATAAATATAAAAATTAAGTAATTATTTGTTAATGCACCCAAGTATGTTTTTTAAATCAATGGACGAAATTAATCATACCCTTTGTCTCGAATACAGACATAATTTTCGCACAGGCACTTATTTAAAAGCGGCCGACGTTTTTGAAAAGTCTATCTAATCTTGATATCTAGTGACATCTTGATTATCAGCTAGCCGCATATTAATAACATATTATAGGTACACCATTTAAAAAAAAATGTAGCGACACTCTATATAAAGGGCACGGTTAATATACAGGGTGAGTTTTAAGTATGGAAGGCATCAAATATCTCGAAAAAGAGCACGAGTTTTTAAAAAATTTTGTGGGAGTTTGGCAATAAGACCGATTCTATGGTAGTATTTATAATATTGTTGTCAGATCTTCTGTTTTTCTGGAAATATGATGTGGCAGTAGCTGGATGTACATATGTACAATTATGTTGGTCAAAACAATTCTCTGAAAAAGCCAAAGCGAAAATGAATAAAGAAGTTCAGTCTAAGGTCAGAGTGGCCAACAAAAGTGTTTTTTTCTGACATTACAGTTAAGGTCTACCCTTCAAAACATAAGATTTTTGCATGTTTTTTATCATTGCGAACATCTATATTGCTTTATTAAAATAATGAATACAACCCCGATGCGTATATCTTGAAATTTAAAATGACTTTTTAGCTGAATACTCAACATATCGGTGGCCAATAACTCTAGGAACTTTTATCAAGTCACCATTTCATTTCTGTTATTCTGTGACTAGTTATGTCAAATGTCAGTTATATTTATTTTTGTTGATATTCGTTTAATTGTGTATGTCCATTTTCGATTAGATTTTTGTAGCATTTCTAGTTAGTTGTATCTCTATTCTTCTAATTACTTTTTCCACTGACATTTGACATAACTAGTGACAGAATAACAGAAATTAAATGGTGACTTGCCAAAAGTCCCTAGAATCATTGACCGATATGTTGAGTATTCATTCTTGTCAGAAAAAAACACTTTTTGTTGGCCACACTGACCTAAGACTGAACTCCTCTATAAGATCACAGAGTACACCATCTAACAAGAGGCGAATGAAAGCCGTTTTCGTGATCGCAATTTTGTGTGCACATGCGTGAATTAATTAGTATATATGTCAATGTCAAGTCGACACATGGTCGACACTTCCGTTCGTTCGTTCCCGTCAGTTACTCAGTACTCTGTGGTTTGGTTGTCACTGCCTTAAAGCGCTTTCGATTATTTACTTTTGGCTGCTAGTAGCAGCTCGTAGTGACTGAATTCTGTTCGTTTATTATCGGGCGTGACGCCTAGTCTTACCTTCCCCTTGCCCCTCAAGCACATACCGAAAAGTATGAGCTTCAAGCCACGGACATTAAAAATTTGACGTTTGTCCGGTTTGACGTTTATTTAAAGGTTAAGATTGTGCCGATTACGATTAAAAGCGTTTTCGATTATTTACTTTTGGCTGCTAATAGCAGCTCGTAGTGACTGAATTCCGTTCGTTTATTACCGGGCGTGACGCCTAGTCTTACCTCCCCCTTGCCCCTCAAGCACATACCGAAAAGTATGAGCTTCAAGCCAAGGACATTAAATTTGACGTTTGTCCGGTTTGACGTTTATTTGAAGGTTAAAATTGTGCCGATTACGATTTAATACGATTTAAACCTTACTAAAAATATCTGTATATGCAAAATTTTATTATCAAAAACATTATAATTGAATGCTGTTCTTCTAACAACAAAGGAAATTCATTGGCATTGGCACATGTCAGGTGGTTTTTAGGATCCTAAAAAATCGTGTTCGATTTGCTTAAAAGTCGTGACGACTGAGGCGTCACGCACAAGTGCTTGAAGCCCAAATAAACGAAAGCAACATTAGTACGATTTAAACCTTACTAAAAATATCTAAATATGCAAAATTTTATTATCAAAAACATTATAATTGAAAACTGTTCTTCTAACAACACAGGAAATTCATTGGCATTGGCACATGTCAGGTGGTTTTGAGGATCCTAAAAAATCGTGTTCGATTTGTTAAAAAGTCGTCACGACTGAGGCGTCACGCACAAGTGCTTGACGCCCAAATAAACGAAAGCGACATTAGTTAGATGGTGTACTCTGTGGTATCAAGTAGTATATCTGTCAGTCTCGACGTATTTCCGTTTAAGTCCAACTTCAAAGGAACCGACAAAGCTTTCGTCTCTTGTTAGATGGTGTACTCTGTGATAAGATTGTTAGATTGACAATTTACAATGACTTTTGGCAGCTCTATACTACCAATCAGAGGATTTAATGGACGTAAACTTTCCTGAACGGAAAACTGTACAGTTTCTGTCGATATTGACAACTTTAATGAAAACGATATCGAGAACTACATAATGTCATACGGCCTTAAAAAAAGTGATTTTTTATTATAAGTATTTCGAGTTAGTCTGAAGAAAGTTGCGATCTTTTGAGAGCAGGTTCTATTTGCAAAAGTTTATTGTTGTCTAAACTACCAAAGGAACGGGTTATAATCTTACTCACATTTCCTTATTAGTGGTGATTTGACTCCGTCACGTGGGTGTTACAACGACGGGTTGAAAAAAATGCAAGTTTCGAATCAGAGAATCGAGGAAATTACATTTAAATTCAAATTAATTCAATTCAGCGATTCAAAACCTATAATAACGGTGAAATCAATCGAGAAATTCCAGTTTCTACCTCGAAAAACGGGACTTGATATTATTATTAACTCGAAAAAAGTGTTTGGAAGACGCTGGGTTTACGATTGTACTGTTATACAATGGGCTGGACCATATTTTTCGATTTTAATTATGAATATATTTGAAAGAAAAAACTGCATTCCAAACCTATAAATATTAGCGGAAGGCGTTACTCGTATCAAACATACAAAAAAACATATTAATATACAGAGTGGATTGATAATTTTTTTTAAATAGGATCGTCTAGAATTAAGATTCCATATACTTTTTCTAGAAATTTCGAGTTACATTTTTATAGTACTTCTATAGTACTTCTTGGTGTGCGTCATCGTTTGTGACGTATATTTTAACAAATAGCTAACCTTAAATTTTATAAATAAAATCATCAGGATCGTATTCAGCCAAATTCGAAAAGGCTATGATATTAATAATTACCATTTTCTAACTGAAAATACTCAGCCAAATTCGAAAAGGCTATGAAATTAATAATCACCAGCTTCTTTTCCTAACTGAAAATACTTGAGAACTTTCAAAATGCTGATGTTTTTCCGTGTATCTAGTAATATTTTTGTATTATTTAAATAAATATAACAATAAAATTAATATTCACCATAAAATACTTCAACCTAGAATTGTAACTCCTATGTTGTCAGCAGTGACTACTGTTTTAACTGCCATCTGAAGTTTGGCCGCAGGAACTATAAAATTCAGCGGGAATTTTAAATATCAAGTTGATGGAGAATTTCATCTTTTTAAAAAATAAATCGGAGGGTCACCTATGAAGTACCTATACTCATTTCTATAGTGTCTTCTCCTTTGAAAGCGTTTTTTTAGAACAAAATTTGATATAGCTGCTTTCATTATTGGATCAACAAATGTTGAATCCTTGTTAGTATTCATGAACTTTGGAAATTTCATATCATCTCTTCTTGAAATGAATGAATAAAGTGAGAACAGCTTTTCTTTTCATCCTCTTTTTCCTGGTACTTTACAGTCATCACCAAAGTGTCTAACACAAACACGGGAATTTTGGTATATTTGTTTTGAAGGCATGCAGTGTAACTTCACATTATTAATATTTCTCAGCCAGGAGTCAAATACTTCAGGTTCTCGTTTATGAAAACCGAAGTTAAGCACTCGTTTTGTCTCAGCAAAAAGGAACACAACAAAGTTTTTTACGTGGTTTGTTTATTTTTCTTCCATTTTGACATCTTGACATTACGATTGTTGATGATCAGTGCCCTCTGCAGTTTGGCCGCATCGTAACTTAAAACATTCTCTCTAATCCCAATTACAATATTAGGTTGAAGTATTTCATGATATTCACTTTTCATAAATAATAATTGACCGTAAATAACAAAGTACAGACCTGACGAGAACTGTCAGTGTGACATTAGAGACGTAAGACACATTGTCGCTACGAAAGGTACGTCAGCATACTATTTTGCTGAGGGTTAACGTTTGTAATAAATTAAAATGGTTCATTATTGTGATATTTTGATTAGGATTTCCATTTCTTCCAACGTAATGTTCTAGAAGGACATTACCAAACGATGACGCCCACCAAGAAGGGTATGAGCTCTACTTATTTTTTATATACACAAGTATATCATGTGGAGTACTTTAAATTGAGTAGCTTTAGAAAATCCAACCATCAATTATATAGGTAGTTGTAATCTGGAAGTATTAAAGTCTTCACGGCTTTGAGTCACCGATGCGTAAACCGCCAAGGTCAATATCTACCTATATTTCAAGCTTTGCGGTAGACTAATCCATTTTTCTTTGATTTGCGATGCAGGTGCTTGGCTTGTTTTGTTTTAATATCGCGAAATTAAAATTTTATTCTGTAATATATAACGTATATATCTCAATAAGCTGAAATATTTCAAACTGACCTGACCCGAGATGGGATAATGACATGCAATAAAGCCATAAAAGCATTAGTCGTGACAGGGTTGTATTTATTTTGTTGGCGATATTACCTGAAGCCTCTTTTAGACTTTATTATGAATACTTTATTTTTCATCAGGTATACTTCGGCTCTGCACGGTATGGTTATGGTTTTATTGCATCTCAAGCCTAAGTCAAGTCAGTATTCATACTTTATTTCGTGGACATCCTGTATGAAAAGTACCTTTATCAAGGCGAACCTCATTTTATAAACACCTAATATCAAACACTTTAGATAAGACAAAAACGAACCTATATACAAACGAGTCTTTACAAAACCATTATTCATTTTGTTTTTATTTCATCTTCTTCCTTTACACATTTTTTGCTCTAGCGAAGTACGCGCCGTTTTCCAACGAAGAAAACCACAAACATCCACATCTTACAACGTAGGCGAGAGATATTGTCTTTTACTATGAAATTTATGAACCCATTCTTATTTAGATTGTTACTTTTTTTCACTGTTAAAACAGGATCTTGCCATTTTATAATATAAACTGTCTACGTTTGCAACAGATGAAACAACGACGGTTGAATACTCTAGATATAGATTACGTTGAAAAATTTAATACCCCTACAACTTCCATTCTTGTAAATTGTTTTTCTTGTACTTTTTAATAAATTTGGATGACATCCACGAGTAGATTTCACAAAGTAAAGGTCCACACAGTAAAATCAATTCTTTTTAATATCTCTTGTTTTTATTACGTATCGACATTTGGTGACAACTGGACCACTTGTTTTATACTGCGAACACTATTTAGAACAAGTTGATTGTGGTTATCAGAATATTCGCATTAATAATTTTTCCTCTAACATAAAACGACTTTAACCAATAAGATGTAAATTCTAACGAGCGTACTCCTCTCTGCACTTTGTTTTATGTCTCCTAAGAGGAATCCGAGACATTCTAAAACAAGCAACAATTAAATGAATAGTATATAAAAAGACAAACCAAAGCCATCCGATCATCAGAACCTGATCTTTCAGACTACAAGTCTTAAAGCTCCTAGTTTTTATATTCTCTTCACTTTCGTTGTTAATTCTAGTTATTTATCTTACCATTGGTGTGTTAGTATTACTTGAAAAGGATACAACAAATATTTCAATAAACAGTTCAATTTCATACACAAGGAAATATTTATTTAAAGTATTGATGTTTTTTGATCAACCTATTTACAGCTCAAATTTGATTTAGAGATCGACACTATAACAGTGTCCTGTTAGGGCTGCTGACTGTATTCTTCGGAACTTAGCCTTTACCACATTGTCCATTTTATGTAGCGGTCCTCCCATTGAACTGTGACCAGTGAGAAGATCTATTATTGCCCTGATTTGATTCCTGCTATCTTGAGTAGCTCACAGTGTCCTAGAACCCACATCAGTTATTTTGTTGGCTTCTCAGAATCAGCCTTTATGTCAATTTTGCCTCCAGTGACGCCTGTTCAATTTAAGAAGGCGTACATTTCCTTTATTTGTAAATTTCATCACTCACTGTATATTTCTGTACCAGTTAAAAAGAGACGCCAATGACTTTAATTAAAAAAAATTTAAATCGAATTTCAAGCTGCTCTTATTTCACTGATACGTTTATTAAGGGCATGTTTACACTGTCCTTGAATTAATGAATATACGCAGGATATTAATCCTTAATCTTTCTTTCATCTACAGTAGAACATTCTTTATTTTTTTTCTTAATTAGTTGAGTCAACGAAATTTAAAGAATTTTTTTTCTTAAAAATAAAAGATCGAAGAGTTAAACGAACTTCGTCTGAACTTTCGATTATTATTGTTTTTTTTTCTCTCTCTTTCTCGGGGCCAAGGTACCTTTTGAATTACCTGCAGAACCGCAAACTATAGTTGTGCAACTTGAAGAGAGTGAAAAAAAACCAGTTTCAATAAAAAACGCGTGAAATTGTTACGCGATAATGAGAAGGACATTTTTCCTGTATCGATAACACCATGACTAACTTTGAAAAAATCTTTCACGGCCAGTTCGTTGAGCCAGCGTGATGATTTCTTTGTATCATGATGTAATATTCAAGAAA
>CAJUYH010001257.1:21323-38882 GCA_910591685.1 Galerucella tenella | reverse complement strand
GTCACAATGCCTCAGCTGAAACAACAAACATCAAAATGTAATCACATTGTCGTAGACCAAAGGTCACGGTAAGTCTAAAGGTAACAGCACGGCTGATATCCTGGCTAGGAAGGCAGAAGCTCAAAAACTTTTTGAATCTGGCCAATGTAACAAACAATGAGTTCGAAAAAAGTGCTAGCCAAAGAGTTACTGTACTATCTTATTGATAGCCTTTTTTTAAAGGAGCCGACCCTTCGCCGGCACCAATTCAGCCTCCTGGGCTTATTGTGGATACTCCTAGTGTTCTGACTACAGCCTATTCAGCCAATACGTTCCCTGTATTAGCTCATACAGGTTTTTCGCTGGTTCGTTGTAGAAGTCTTCTGGAGTCATTTGCAGTCTATCGTACAGTTTCTGCCTCCTGTGGTCCAGCGTCTCACAGTTGCATAGTATATGCAGAGCTGTTTCGGTATCCTTTTTGCATCTTCTGCTTGTAAGGTCTCCGTTATACAATCCTATTTTGTTAAGGTGCTCCTTTGTGGGAAAGTGTCCCGTAAGTAGCCCCGTTAAGGTGCGTAGTTTGTTCCTGCAGTTCTTTCGCTACTCTTTCTGATGGTTCTTTTATGAATTTCTTCCCATGTATTTGCCTGGACGTATTCTTCCAGTGTTTATAGCCTTAAAAAGCTGTAATTCAGCGAAATGTTCGTTTTAAGACATCCTGTATAAAAATGCTACTGTATTAATAAATAATTGGAAAAAAAAAGAATTGTTGCATGCATTTAAAAGCCTATTTGTACCACCAACAAATGGAACATTACCATCAAAGTACCTCGATGTGTGGTAATTCTGCCAAAAAGGTGTTTGGCCTCAGCATGTGGGAAGGACCAGGGGCGATAAATTTATTTCTTCTTAAATTCGATGTCTTCGACGGTGTAGTCAGCGAATTTCGAGAATATATTGTATTACGTCTTGTGGGTTGTTTTTTTAACATTATCTTACACTGAATACAAAAAGGAATGGAACGTTTTTAAATCTCAGGCGATAAATTAGGATTAAAGGCTTCGTTAGTTGAGCTTCTAATTTATTTCGTTTTTAATTTGGCGTGTATAGATAGACGAACGGGTACATTGAAATACTGTGGAATTATTTAAAAGTTTGTTGTAAGTAGTTATTTCAACAATTAGACAACAAATAATAAGCATTTATAAAAATTCAGGTGGTGTAAGCATTGTTTATAAAATACTATTCAGATCGTATTGTTTTCCAACTGAAACAATATTTTTTTAAAGGAAAACAATATCGGCATAACCGTAAAATAAAAAGGTGCGTCTGTAAATGGTAACAATTTCAATAAAAAATCACATAATATTTAGTTCGAATAGCGGATATTTTAAACAAATTCATTAGTCATTTATTTATTTAAATGTATTTTAATCTCGAACGTTTTCAAAATTTTTACGAGATATAAATATACCAGGTGTACTGAGTTGATAATACAAAAAATGGGTAAGGATAACGAAAGAAATGGGTAAATTGGGTGCTCTATATGTAGCCAGGTTACTTCTGTATCTGTAGAGTAGGGAGTGGAGTGTACATCCTCCCGAGGAGTTGCCCTCCTAGGTCAGGGATGGCGAACCTCTTTTGATGTCCGTGCCACAAAGTCATAAAAATTCTTTCTTAAATAGGCAACGTGCCCCAATAAAGCTGCAGCCGATTTTTGAAAATGTTCAAGGTCAAACGTGTTCAAATTGAAAGTTAGCTTTCTTATTTACCTAATTTGCAATGGATTTACCGTTTTTAATGGAGCAATAACCGTTTTATCAAAATTAATGTTAAACATTTGATCAAAATCAATGTTAAAATTAATTTATTTTGTGCGTGCCATCAAAATTTTCAAACGTGCCTTAGGCTTTCCATCCCTGCCCTAGGTCATCGTCCATCCTGTTCTTCTCAGGAAGGTGGACAGGTCACTAGGAGACATCTCCTTTATATCCTCAGGTGTAGGCCAGAACTCACCGAACACACACTCTCTTATCGACGATAACTCCGGACACTCGCATAAGACATGCCTGTCAGTTTCATCTTCCTGTTCACACATCCTGCATAGAGGTGTGTCCACTAGCCCCATAGTATGGAGGTGTTTCCTTAGTTGACAGTGGCCAGTCAGAAATTCTACTGTTAAACGTAGGTTTTTCCTGGTCATCGTCAAATATTTCTTCCCAGTGTCGCCCAGGGTGATCCTAGCAGGACTGCATCCTTTGATTCCATTCTATCTCTTAGGGAATTGAGCATGGGTGTTACGTTTGGCTAGTTCCGCAATTGTCGAAGTCGTTAGGCCGCAGGTGTCGCTGGGTCCTAAAATTTTTGGTCCAGCCGCTTCCCTAGCTAAAGAATCGGCAATGCGATTACCTTTACTCCTGTCGTGCCCTTTAACCCACCTCTGGATAATATTGTTATCTGCCGAGGCGTTAGTTAAATCTTGGTGGCACTCTAGTACTAGCCCCGGGCTACTTATTCTGGGTGTTTGATTAAAACCAGTTTTGGACAAAGAATGATCCTCCCCCAAGACGATACAAGTCCCCATACAGCTCGAGAAAGAATTGAGATATCATTAAAGCAAGAAAACATCCTCCTTACTAAACTAATACTATGTATAAGTACCTAGCCGTAAAGCATACTTATACGTAATATTTAATAATTAGTTATAGGTGACTATTCAACTATATAGAATAGTATTCTTCAAGTATTCTGTATCGACTTCTTCTTCTGATCAATACTGAATGTATATTTATATAACTGCTCAAGTTCGAGCAAAACAGATCAACATATAATTGTTGTTGTCTTGCAACACGCTTGAACTTGACAGTAACCTTCTTAATTTATACACATAGATTCAAAAGTTTTGCATCAACTTCTTCGGATGCGAAGGAATTTTCTTGCGCTAACAATTTTTTGTTGGCTTGTTTATCAATGTTTACCATTTCAATATGTTCCATATTTTTTGCAATATACATATGTTTACAGTTTTTTTGTAAGATAACATTTTTAGTGCGATCATTTTAACATGCAAGGCATTTGATTTTTACGATTTTAAGTGCAAACATGAATCGTCAAGTCATAAGTGAGATTGACCGTGCAAGAATAGTGGCTTTAGTTGAAGAAGGTCATTCTCAAATGTTCGTGGCAAACAGAGTTGGAGTTTGGCAAAGTGATGTGTCTCGTGTATGGAATCGGTCTCTCCAGACCAATTCTGTTCCTGATAGACCTAGAAGCGGTAGAAGGCGTGTTACTAATCAGCGACAGAACCGCTATATCCACTTAACTATCCGAAGAAACACGACCATGGCAATACCAGCACTCCAAAGAGATATGAGACATGCGTTGGGAGTTCAAGTATCGATCTCGACATTACGAAGACGAATACTTGCGACAGGTTTGAGGTGTCGCCGACCAATAAGAGTGCCCAGACTACAACCTGAGCACAGAGTTCGCCGACTACAGTGGGCTCAAGAACACGCGGCCTTGCCTGAAGAATTTTGGAATTCGGTGTTTTTTTCCGACGAGACAAGGATTTGTTTGGTACAAGATAGCCATCGAAAACGTGTGTGGCGGGATCCAACGAGAGTTGCTCAGCTTGCCCATAATTGCCCCGTGCCGCCCTTCAGAGGAGGAAGTGCTATGTTTAGGGCTGGTATCATGTTAAATGATCGCACAGAATTAATTCATGTGGAGGGAACGATGACTGGTGATAGGTATATCAGAAAGATTCTACATCGTCACGTGAGACTATTCCTTCGTTTTTATGGACGATAACGCCCGACCTCATCGGACCAGAGCTGTAAATGAGTATCTTGAAACTGAAGGGATATATCGTTTGAACTGGCCTGCCCTATCTCCTGACATGAATTCCATAGAACATGCTTGCCAGGGCAGTGGCAGCACGTAGAAATCCATCCAGGATTGTACAAGAACTTGTTCATGCGGCCCAAGAAGAATGGCGAAATATTCCTCAACAGAATATCAATAATTTGGTAAACAGCATGGGCAGGCGACTTCAAGCTTGCATAAATTCTAGAGGTGGAAATACTCTTTATTAAAAGTTCTCATGCAGGCTCTCACTTAGCCTTTTCTTTAAAAAGAATCAATTTGTATTTAATTTATTTAATTTCTAAGAATACTTTTTATGTTTAAAGCAAGTTTATTATTGGATAATAAAAATTTTTGACAAATATACATGTTTTTTTTATTGCAACTAATTATTTGATTAATCTCTGATCCATTTATAATGAACACATTTTTTTTTCGGAGATTTAGGTTGATGCAAAACTTTTGAATCTATGTGTATTTATATAATGATGAAATGTTCGAACGTTTTGTTGAAATAAGATCGAGGGAATTTGATTCTTATTTTAAATATTTATTATTATATTGGGCCAAAAGGCATCACAAAAGGTTACATTCACGAGAAGCTCTATTGTGATAAAAGAATTCCAATAAATAATACTTAAACAAATAACAGGAAATTAAACAAAATGATAAAATTTGAATATTTCGAATTTAAAATTCCGCCCACACATTGAAGAAAAAAAAAACAATCAATCAACGATTGAAATTGGTCGGCGTTTTCGCAAACCTCAATACCTCGACGGTAACTAGGTAGTAAACAAGTAATAATTCTGTTTAACCTACTATACGTTTGGTGAATTTTAAAAACCGAGATCAAAATCGGATCGAATCCACTTGACACACTCACTCACGCAGATGATGGGTACGACCTTATTTTATTTTAAATTCGTCCCGCTATTCGAGATCATTTGAATATATATGCGAATTTTTTTCGAAATTTGCCACTCCTAACTATGTTATTTATTTACGCATAGTATACGGGATGACCGGATAACGGATGAAATATTCTGAGCGCGTCACTTTTTTAAGAGAATTAAAAAACACGTGAAAACTCATAGAAAGGGTCTTGGTGTGGAACCATTAAACTTTGAAAAAAGGTAGAACGTGTCGCGGGACACACGGTAGGAACTTTAGTTCCTTTTAAGCAAAAATAGTAGTAAGCAAACCAGACTCTCACGCGGTAGTCCCGGGTTCGATTCCCCGTGAAGAAGTTTTTTTTATTGTTAATTTTATTTTTAAATAATTATTCTGCTACTTATTAATAACGACAACAGGTAGACGTTTGAAATATTTAGCAGAATATTCATTATTATAGATAATGGTACGGTACCCTTCATGAGGGAGTCCGACTGGCAACATCTACTTATAACAGCATCGTATATTTAAGAAGGGAAACCGTAGCATTATACAAATTGGACATTCAAGAACTGTATGTTTACCACAAAAAAATTAGTGGAAACATAAATTTGAATTGTTAAACTTCCAATTTGAAGTTATATTACAGTTTATAAAAATTTTTATTTTCTAGATTTTTTCCTAAGTGGGTCGTAGGAAAAATATGCACTCCGCCTGCGGCGTCGTGCTCAAACTTCGTCCTCATGCGATATGGCCATCATATCCACACTAGTTGCACAAACTACTATTTCTTTCAAAATATGCCCTTTTACATTCAAAAACAACCTGCCAAATGTCAAATAAATTTATCCATCCATTTCAAAGTTATCGAATTAAAGCATTCAAGTTTTCAAAATTTCAACACCGTGTATTTCGAAAAGTGAATGTGCTAGACCACTTAATCCTCATATCATTTTGTCCAATTTTACGGGAGGAATCTACATGCAAACGTTGTAATTACCCTTAACGTTACCATTTTTTGCGCGATCGTATTGAAATAAATTCCGAATAAAATAATTTAAATTTCTTCGAAATGAACGAAATGTCAAAAGTGACATTTATACTTCTCGATCAGTTTAAAATATATTTTGAATTTTGGTGAAATTGTGTTTATGCTATATCACTTTTCGACGTCTGAACAGTAAGTAAATCACTTACCGACGTGTTAAACTTAGAAACCAGTTAACACAACCTACCGTCCTGACAACCGATGTTGTAAATAAACAAAAAAGATCAATCGCGCAAAAAAATTATGGCAATAATAGTAAAAATGTATCCGAACAAATTCAAGTAGATCACCAGCACTGCGGTGAGCTTTGCATATAATTTTAATATAGCATCGGTGGTTCAGTGGTAGAATGCTCGCCTTTCACACGGGTGGCCCGGGTTCGATTCCCGGTCGAAGCATATGAATCGCTGCTTCGTAAACGAGAGAGAGACTCAGGAGAGAGCACACGCACGCAAGCAAGGCACATAACGGAGCAACGTAACATAACGTAACGTAACGTAACGGTCAGATCTTTTGCGTCGCTCAAACATAACCCGACGTAAAGAACTAAAGTTCCAATAATACACTGCTGCGTAAACTTAACAAGGTGTTATATTTTGGGTACACAATATTTATAAGTATTTACAAAACTATTTACACATTACACAATAATGGTTCTAAAGCACGTTAGAGAGAGAGATAGAGTTAAGATACCGCACTTTATTGCTTTGTGAGCACGTTAGAAAGAGTATTAAAATACCGCACTTTTAACAGATATATTGTACGTCTTGGCGTATGAAGCCTGCTTTCTGCAACCGTCAGAGACTTTACTTTTCTTTTGAATTGAAGAGCACAATTTTTGGTGTTTGCGAGATGTTGTGTTTTTGTCTTTCGTTATTAGACTCCTATTTTTTTTGTATCAAAAGGGCAAGTGGCTAACTTGAGACAGGCCGATCCCAGGCGGGGAAAAGGAACGGGTCGACCTAAGAACCCACATCTGGTGAATTTCGTACGTTGCAGAGTTGTCACGGTTAGAAAATTGAAATATAAATAAATCTGTTGGATTGTTTTCCAACAGGTCTTTTTGCTCATATCTAGAAATTATAGCTTTAACTTCATCCCATCTATGGTCACCCCTTCCAATTTTTTAAATGAAACACCCTATACATTGTTCGATTCTCCTCTAAAAGAGGGTTACAAAATACATAAGTGAATCATTTTGAAGTTACAGATAATTACAATTTACTAATAGTGACATTTTAATTTGTAACAAATCAGCAAAATAATACTAAATCAAATTGACTTGGTTAAATTGGGCGACTTAGGTGGCCATTCCAACATTGGGACTCTACCTATCACCAAGCAGGAATAGATAAATAGATAGATAGATGGATAGAATATATAGAATAGATAGCAGGAATAGAAGTACTTCTTTTGTTGCTCTGCTATTTGCAAGTCTCTCTATGTGCCCTAAGTATCTTATACGTTGCGACCTTACTACTGCCGATATTGGAAGGCTTTCATATAATTCCATGAGCTCCTCATTTGTTCTTCTGGTCCAGATATCTCCTATTTTTCTTCCCCCATATATTCTTCTGAGTATTTCTCTCTCCCATATATCTAGTAATTTT
The DNA here is from genome assembly GCA_910591685.1 of Galerucella tenella. Lineage (NCBI taxonomy): Eukaryota > Metazoa > Arthropoda > Insecta > Coleoptera > Chrysomelidae > Galerucella > Galerucella tenella. The sequence goes on along the minus strand of CAJUYH010001257.1, from coordinate 31,484 downwards.
TTATATTTATGTGAGAAATTTTCTCCCCAATATCTACAATTATATTTTAGCGGGGTTTGGCATACAAAACCCGAAAGCTGTAAGGGATCATCCGGTCCTTGTATCTTACGCTATTTTTTGCACACATAGATCAAGATCAGCAACAAAGTAAATTATGATTGTGAAGGTATGAGAAAATATTTGGAAACCGCTCAACGTGAAAAGCTCTGTATATAAATTTTCGTGACACGCTGTATATTCAACAAACTGAAATGAACTTCATTCATATTAATTAAAACGGTCTTTTAAAATAAAAAATAATTTGAATCGACAGGATATAAATGAAATTCTATTAGTTATCTCTCTCACGACAGCAAAAAAAAATCACCAATCAATTTAAATGATTGTTCTAGACGATTAATCAAGCCAAATTCACTTATCTACTAAAAAATTAAGACACTTTTGACGTCCTACACATTTTTCGAATTAACTTTCGTGGCAAAAATAAACCAGTTACCGATGCCGCTGTGTCGGTCACATATTTCTTTCTACTCGCGAGATAAAAATGCAGATTTTTTTAAAAAACGTCCTTTTAAAAATTCAATTTGTATAAATTAAATTAAAAATTGAGTTTATTCCTACTTTTTTTGATATCTTAAGGTAGAACTGTAGCTGCCACAAGTGACAGATTTGCGTTCTGGTCCATTTGCCTTTCGTAGAAGCAGAGGATATATTATAGTCTGGACTCTTAGAAGCTGACTCTGATAAAATGTAAATTTCCAAGTACGGTGGTACTGAATTAAGGTAACGTGACAGTGGCGTTACTATTTGTACTTTATTAAAATTATAAGTATAATAATAATTATACATGATTATGGTTAAGAGTAGAGACCTAATGTGTCCAAATGATGTAGTACGAACAGTAAGGCAAAAGGCACATTTGCCATAAACATTTGATCTATAATTGGACGACCTTTGCGGAAACCTCCTTGATATTCTAATATGATTTTGTTCTGTAAGAATTTGAAGGGTGGGTGACCACAGCACTTAGCTCACCATTGGCCCATTGTGCATCCTTCTGAGGTTGAGACTTCCCTCTAGCTCGTCATCCAGCCTACTTGTTTGAAGTAGGCGATAACGTCGCCGGAAGTAAGCTACCTCATGCTGGCTTGTGTTAGCCTGTACTCACCGAATACAGAAAATCTAAATTGAGAGAGTGTCGGACATTCACAAAGAATGTGTTCGACAGTATCATCTTTCTGTTCACATCCTCTACAAAGTGAAGTGTCAGACAGACTCAGTCTGTAGAGGTGTTTTCTTAGGTTAGGACACTCCAGTACTAGGCCTGATGTGATACGTGGTCTGTACAGGGCTAGTAGTGCTTGTCTACTATCCGTAAGGATGTGAATTTTATTACCTGTGGTGTTTCTAATATGGTTTCGTTTACATACATACTTCTACTTTCATCCATATTTATCAAACCAATCCTTCTCCAGCGTTTTTGTTGTATACAGGTTGTCTTATGAAAAATATCGAAGATTACATTTTTTCTACTTAAGGAATGTACTGCAAGCTCCAAACGTGATGGCGAGCCCGCCCCCATGCGCACAAACTCATTTTCAATGTTACCTCCCACTACAGTTCTTGAAAGACAAATAAATGCTCTGTACAGAGGCGTATCATTAGTTGTCCTCCTATTCTGTTGGCATTTGGCATTGTCTGAATAATTTTTGTGTTTTTTTCTGTAAAAATTTTGTAGTATAGGGAGAGTCCATACATGCACGATTTATTTAGATTCTTTGTGAATAAAATATAATTAACTAATTCCACCTATTGTTTGTGGGATTTTTTTCAACGACAAATTAAACTGTAATTAACACCGCACACCCACACACTAAAAAAAATCAATCAAAACTTATAATCTATTATTATGCAGTAGGTACCTACCCGAAGTACTGAATGTACACGGTACGCTTGCAACCGCATTTGAATATCAATCGAGCAAATCAAGACAGGTCGTTAATAGCTATGGATTTAATTGTGTAAAATATTCGCTAATTAATTCTGAACGCAAAATGAAAATGAGGCATTTGAATACGCGATTAACGTTTTAATCCAATCAATATGAAGTAAATATTTTGATGATATCGAGAAATAATTCGACAAAAATCGTACAAAAAAAAACCAAAACAAATTTGAATTGTTATCCCAACAGACATCAATTAGGCATATGCGATTTTTTTAAGCAAAAACAGATTTTTCGTAAAATTTTTTGTGTCCAATATCTCTCAAAAGGTACATATTATGAAAAACTGAATGAGAACTTACCGCATCTAGTTCTAAGACCAATATGGGCTGAGGATGTGGAATTTACTCCAGATCTCTGAATCTAAACATTAAATGGGCGATGGGCTGTGATGTCAGCGTTGCTCAAGCAGAGCTCACTGCTATCTACATCGCCGAAAAAAAGATTACCAAAAGAAACACCACAGGAAATAAAATTCACATCCTTACGGATAGTAGACAAGCTCTACTAGCCCTGGACAGACCACGTATCACATCAGGCCTAGTACTGGAGTGTCACCTGTCCCTGATCGCAGCCTGTAGCAGCAACACCAACTCTAGGCTGGATCAAGGGCCACAGTAAATCGAAAGATAACCACATTGCCGACTCACTAGCAAGGAAAGCAGCCTCCCAAAATCTCTTGGGACCTGGCACTTTCATTAGTCTGTCGGCGTCAGCTATGATTGACCTAATAAAGGAACACTCCCTTGAGAAGTTTAAGGGTAGATGGGACGATGCAAAACGTTGCAGGCTTGTCAAGGAACTGCTGCAGTATCCGGACAGCAAAGTAGCCAAAAAATACGTGACTATGAACAGATAGAACCTTCGGACAGCCACGGGTATTCTGACCGGTCACTGCCACCTACGAGAACACCTCTACAGACTGGGTCTGTCTGACACTTCACTTTGTAGAGGATGTGAACAGGAAGATGAGAATATCGAACACATTCTTTGTGAATGTCCGACACTCTCTCAATTTAGGTTTTCTGTATTCGGTGAGTACAGTCTAACACAAACCAGCATGAGGGAGCTTACTTCCGGAGACGTTATCGTCCACTTCAAACCAGTACTGGATGACGAGCTAGAAGTCTCAACCTCAGAATGATGCACAATGGGCCGATTGTGGCCTAAGTGATGTGGGGTCACCGTCCCTTCAAAGTCTTATAGAACAGAACGGTTTTGCCCCTCACACTTCCAAAGTTGTATTATCGGATTGGACATACCCTCCCTAACAAAATTCAATTTACTTTAAGTGGCTGCCATTATTTTCGAATTAATTAACCTCTAATTTACCTCCGCGATTGGATTATTTGAATTCAGGATGATAAATTACAATAAAAACGTAAAGAATTTATCACTCTTATTAATATTCCTTTTAATTAAGCTTTTAAAGATATACAATGATTTTAACGGGATTCAATCAATTCCGTTAACAATTAACTTAACATTATCTCTGTTAACAATAATACGTAAATTGTCGTTTAACAGTTGACTTTTGGCAATTAATCATCATTAAAAAATCTGAGAAAAGCATCATCATCTAAAATTGTTATTTTCACGCTTTTTTTTATTTTACAGGTTCGTAGAAAATAGACACCATGTCGAAGTTTCCAGGCTCCATTTTGGCTGCCGCAATTATATTTTTATTCTCCCCTGCCTCTTCCATAGATCTAGGTAAGATTATTTCTAAATAGGTACAGATATTATATACACACACAACAAATTTTTTTTTGTTAGTATCAGCCATATTTTTCGTATTGTTTTCTATAAACAAGCAGGTCAAATAATGAAATCAAAGATATTAAATTATATTCAATGTACCTACAAGTAAAAACATGCTCGAAATGTAACCAAAACCAAGTGGCATCCAAAGACCAGCTAACCCGGCATCCACGGAAGCTAAGAGGACAACGTCAACAGCCGCATTAGAAGTCTTGTTGAACCTACCATTTGGCAACCGGATGAGATGATTTCTGAGTGTAGCTTCGGTAAAAACATTGATACAGTCATAACAGGCAAAGTGCCATTGATACAAGGATACAAGGCCACTCTGAGCTCTAAGGAAATGAAAACTCCAAAGGGGGCTTATATTGATCCAGAACATTTCTGTGGTATAGCGAAAGTGCTGCAAATAGCAAAGAGGGTTCTTCTCTCTTTTTTAGGAAGTTTAGGAAGTTTTTTATGACAAAAATCCTTGTAGACAACGTACTGTAAAATACATTACGCCGCGTGGCAATGCTCTGTCATTTTTGGCCTCATTCCCTAGCGTTTTTTACCGACTTCGCTGCATTTTATGACAAATCGAAGACATACATTTGTTTCTGTATATCTGTATTTACCAAACCCATTTTCAAATTCAAAATCGAACTTCTAATATTGCATTAGAAAATGGCAGTGGCAATATCAACAAAAGTAATTGTCCCATGGTTTCTGCTCTTTGCCTACATAAAGTGCATACAAAGGACTTATTATCTACGAAGTTCCAACGATATAACTTGAAAAACGACGAAGATATGAAGTTTTGAAAAAATGACGAACTTTCTTCGCTCTTTACTATCCCAAAATAAATTTACTTCGCTGAAAAAGCGTTGTATTTTCCACCATTACCACTATGTTGAAAAAGCCAATAGCATCAAACTGTCAACTGTCAAACTATTGTCAACTCTCTTCCGCATAAGTGGCGGCAAATTCAAATCCTGGTAATTTCAAAACATAAAAAGTTCAAATAAAAAAACTGTTTAGAACGCTTCTTATTACATTAGAAATACCACTCTGTATAGTAGGTACTCAAATGAGGAATATTGATGGGAACTATATTTAATTACAATCAGGAGATATAAATAAGGCGGTAACACGATTTCGTTTGAGAGTCGACGTGAGTGATATCGAGGAAATGTGTGGAACATAGTACCAACTCTATTAAAAAAAAAGACGAAATGCGTCCTTCGATAGCAGTACTGTGAGTTGTACTATTAACCACGTACTGTGAACGGTGGATAATGACTAGTTGGGACTGTAAAATAATATTTATTGATATGTTTTGAAGTTGAAACGGCCTTCGTGTATTAGCTTTTTGCATTTTAAGTATGAATATAAAGTTTTAAGAAAAGAGGTTTTAGTGTAAAGTTAATACAAATGCGACAAGTTGATTTAAAGAATCGGGAAGTACGAGGAAAGTGTAATAAGTTCAGAGGCCTGAATTGGTGCAGTCATGGCAACCATTTTAAATGAATAAATAAATTTATATTTCAAATAAGGGCGGTTTTATCAATGCCCAGTTAAATATTGTCGCCTCTGACTAAACTTAGTTGCCGGCTAAAGCACTAGCTGGCAGACTAATCAAGTTAACCATAGAACATACAGTAAAATACGAGAAAGTGGTGCTCCGTGATTCTGACTGTTGACTGACTGTTAACCCGTTCTAAGTCATATTAGTTAGGGAGGCGAATAGGGAAATTTTTAGGGAATACTGGAGCGTGGCAGTTGAAGATATGAGAGATACCTTAGACCTAATAGAACAACTTTGAAAAGTATTAGCTCTATATGTAGTGACGCGCGCCTAGGATAGACGATCAGATTAGTAAAAAAATCGATAGTCTGAAATACTCGAGCGCGTCAGATTAAGATATTGGGGGTTGATTTTAGTGTCTTAAGATTAAATTTAACTAATCTGACGATAAGTCCTTGACGCCGCCGAGTTATAGGGTCGCGAACTTGTAAAAAAAACGTTAATACGGCATTCTCGAGCGCGATTTTATTTTTTTTCATTCTGAAGAATATAATCTAAAACTTACTAAAAATACAAAATCTGCCGGTTCCCGCATGACCGGAAGTGTGGAGGAGCCATTTCGTCTTCCGATACATTTTACAAAAAAAAGTTTAAATAAAAAAGGTAATTTTATTTTACACAAAAAGGTCTCTTTACATTTTTGTCCAAAGTTGAAACTTTTGGACTTAAAGCATCATGAAAACTCAAACTTCCGTTTTTTGAGTATATCTCGAAAACGGAGGGTGTAAAAAAATTGATATGGAACAACGATGATTAAATTATGTAACTTTCAATTATATCTCAAATTTTGTTTCCAAAGCTTCTCGACAATTTTCGTGAACTCGGAAAAAGTTACGCGTATCTGTATACAAAAGTATTATTAACATGTACATTTTCATTTATTTATATTATTCAATAGCCTATTGATCCTCAAATTGTTTTCTGGACGTACCGTAAGCAAAGCGAAGTGAAGAATTGAAGAAAAAAAGAGGAATGTGCCATAAACATGTAATTACAGACTGAGCGCTTCACAGAAATATGCCGTCCAGAAACAAAAAATACTTTTTCGGTCAGATTAAGAGAACCCACCAACATTTTTGTCAGATTAAGAAAATATGCTTTGAGGATACCGAGATAAACCTCCCCTATGAAAATCTGACGCGCTCGAGTATTTCAAAAGAACTTTTTTTTTTGCATTTTCAAAAATTTGTCGTAACTTATCGTCACGTCGAAATCGTCAGTTTTTTTAAAGGGAGCTTCCTTGGGGCCTACTTAACACCCCTTCCGAAAATCTGACGGCTCGAGTAAATTTTTTTTCGGTCGTTAGACTATTTTATATGCCTACCCCCACCACGCAAACCAGCATATTACTATACCGTTGTTATCAGAGGCACTTGGGGCATACGTGATATGAATATCTGACGCGCTCGAGAATGCCCAGGTGACTGTTTTTTTTAAATATTTCTGAAAAACCGTACACGCCATACCCACCGCTAAAATGGCTTTTACCATACGAGCTTTTCTTTTCGAAATTACTTCATCTTTCGATTTTGATAGGTCTCGACGGCGCTCGAGAATGTCGCCATTTAGCGACCTCGCCTCCCTAACTATATAAAGGATAGTTTTTCTGTGTTGCTTCAGTGAATAATGTGTTGTCTAGCCTGAAGGCACATTGTTATTTTAAATATTCCAAAAAGTTTACCTATAGATATGTATTCATTTTCTACCTCAGAAATTTTCCTTTCCCTATGCGTATTTTGGAAAATTGGTAGTGAAGAAAAAGAAGCGTTTTTTTTATAAAAGAAAGATTATCAACCACTTACACTCACAAGGTTATATAAATCTTTGAAGCAGGCAGTATTATTACCTTGATTTATATTTCTAGCTTGGCATTTCAATTATATTCAATTAGAGTATATAAAGTGTTGTAAATACACCATTTGGCAGCTTTAAAACATCTAAATATATATTACAGTTTGCCACAAATTGAATTTATTACTCTACGTCTACAACTCTACGTACATTTTTTATTGAATCACCTTGGAAGGTCGTTGAAGTTCTTTTTCAGTTATAATTGCACAAGAGGTTTGTGATTATGAACAATTATTACCATTGGCAGAGATTTTACTAGGCAACGAACCAAAACAATACAGTTTTTAGCTCAATGATGACCGAGTTAAATGGAAAGCGTAATTCCAAGATAAAACGAGTGTTCAAATTAACCTAATGTTTGTCTAACTTTTCTATTAAACTTCGTGACATTTATATTCGAAAAAAAGCTGAAAAGTTATCATTTGTTTTGACATATAATCATCCACTAATAATTGAATTTCTTTGCTTCAGATTCGTATTCTGCATTGTTCTATAACTCTCAATTCACCTGCCCCGGAGAAGGATTCTTCGCGGATCCCAACAACTGTACTGTCTTCTACCGATGTGTTGCAGACGCCTCAAATAATTTCACCCCCATTCGTTTCGAATGCGGAGATGGTACAGTCTTCGATCCCGCCACAACCACATGCAATTATCCTTATGCAAGCAGTCGAGAAGAATGTGGAGGGAATGCCGTAGGAGATATATTCAAACCGACATCATCTTCGCTTGTATCTAGTACAACTTCTACTACACCAACACCCAGTACAGTAACAGTAGCAGCTGCACAATCGACTGCTCCTCCTGGTTTGGTGGGTAACATCTGCAACCAAGAAGGTTTTATCGGAGACCCAGTGGATTGTAAGAAGTTTTATCGATGTGTATCTAATGGACAAAGTGGTTTTATCAAATACGAATTCAGTTGTGGTACAGGCACTATATGGGATCCCAGTATTCAATCCTGTAACTTCCCATCGGCTGCAAACAGACCTGAATGCCCGTCAGAACAAGGTAGACAGATACCGAAGCTTAAAGCTGCTAGTGAATCTTTAGACAACTTAAATTTATCTACTTCAAATCAAAACTCCTCGTCTTCTTCCAATTCTCAAAATAATTCCCAAAATTTTTCAAATAGTAATAATAGTTTTAGCAATAGTTCAAGTTCTTCTTCAAGCAGTAGCAGTAGCAGTAGTAGTAGCAGTAGTTTTAGTTCTAGTAGCAATAACAATTCACAGCAAAGTGGTAGTACCAGTAGCAATTCACAACAAAATGGTAGTAGCAGTAGCAATTCACAACAAAATAATGGACAAAATGCTTCAAATCAGTCAAATTCTACAGGTAGTCAAAATTCGAGCCAAAGTAATTCTAATCAAAATTCGTCAGGATCTAATTCGAGTTCGGGCAGCTCTTCTACTAATCAAAATGAACAAAATTCAAGTTCGACATCTAATCAGAATCAGCAAAATCAACAAGGTTCTTCTAGCTCCAGTCAAAGTCAACAAGGTTCAAATAGCTCTAATCAAAATCAGCAAGGATCTAATAGCTCCAATCAAAATCAGGAAAATCAACAAAACTCTTCTAGTGCCGGTCAAAATCAACAGAACCAACAAAGCTCAAGTTCTAGTGGCTCCAACCAAAGTCAGCAAGGTTCTAGTGGCTCCAACCAAAGTCAGCAAGGTTCTAATAGCTCCAACCAAAATCAGCAAGGTTCTAATAGCTCCAACCAAAATCAGCAAGGATCTAGTAGCTCCAGCCAAAATCAGCAAGGCTCTAGTAGCTCCAATCAAAATCAGGAGAATCAACAAAATTCCTCTAATTCCGGTCAAAATGAACAGAACCAACAAAGCTCAAGTTCTACATCCAACCAAAATCAGGAAAATCAACAGGGGTCTTCAAGCTCCAATCAAAACCAACAAAATCAACAGGGATCTTCAAGCTCCAATCAAAACCAACAAAATCAACAAGGTTCTTCCAGTTCCAATCAAAACCAACAAAATCAACAAGGCTCTTCCAGTTCCAATCAAAATCAACAAGGCTCTTCCAGTTCCAATGAAAACCAACAGAATCAACAAGGCTCTTCCAGCTCCAATCAAAGCCAACAAAGTTCTAACAATAGTGATCAAAATCAACAAGGCTCTTCCAGTTCCAATCAAAATCAACAAGGCTCTTCCAACTCCAATCAAAGCCAACAAGGTTCTAACAATAGTAATCAGAATCAACAAGGCTCTTCCAGTTCCAATCAAAATCAACAAGGCTCTTCCAGTTCCAATCAAAGCCAACAAGGTTCTAACAATAGTGATCAGAATCAACAAGGATCTTCCAGTTCCAATCCAAATCAACAAGGTTCTTCCAGTTCCAATCAAAACCAACAAAATCAACAAGGCTCTTCCAGCTCCAATCAAAATCAAGGAAACACATCAGGCTCTACTTCAAACCAAAATCAGCAGAACCAACAGGCATCTTCTGGAAACAAATGTGTGGCGGAAGGTTTTATTGGAGATGATAAAAATTGCTCTAAATTCTATAGATGTGTGAGTAATACTCAAGGAGGCTATACTCGCTATGAATTTAGTTGTGCAAATGGTACGGTTTGGGATCAAGAAACATTGACTTGCAACTACCCATTTGCTGTGAAAGGTAAATGTGGCAACGGAGATAATTCAAATAATAATCAAAACACAGGAAATCAGAATGAACAAGGTTCCAGTACAGACAATAATCAAAGTCAACAAAGTAATAATCAGAATCAACAAGGATCTGAGCAAAATAATCAAAACCAAAATCAACAAGGATCTGGCAATCAAAACCAACAAAATAATGGAAACCAATCTGGTGGCGGATCAAACAATCAAAATCAACAAGGATCCGGCAACCAACAGGGATCTGGAAGCCAAAATCAACAAGGCTCTGGCAATCAAAATCAACAAGGTTCTGGACAAAATAATCAAAACCAAAATCAACAAGGATCTGGCAATCA
>CAJUYH010001257.1:4253-19723 GCA_910591685.1 Galerucella tenella | reverse complement strand
ATGGCAATGGATCCAATCAGCAAAATAACCAACAAGAGAATGGATCTAATGGAAATAATCAACAGAATGAAGGAAATGCATCAAATCAACAAAATAACCAGGTAATTTTTCAACGTTGTTAATACAGGAAACATAACATTAAAATAAAAATTTGTAGGGTTCAGGGAATCAAAACATTTCCAGTGGAGTTGGGTCAACTTGTACACAAGAAGGCTTTTTAGGAGATCAAAATGATTGCCAAAAATTTTATAGGTAAGACACACATATACAGCTGAAGCGTGCTTTTATTTTATTTTTTCATTTCTACAGATGCGTATCCAACGGCCAAAATGGTTACACTCGATATGAATTTTCATGCGGAAATGGAACCGTATGGGATCCAGCAGCAATAACTTGCAACTACCCATCGGCAGTATCTGGAAAGTGTCAGTCAACTGGACCAGCTTCAGGATCTAATGAAGCAGAGGTGACTCTAGAAGCTGAAATAACCTCACAATCGCCAGAAGTAACAAATTCCCCCAGTTCACAAGAGACTCCCACCACCACTACTACCAATACACCATCAGAATCAACAGAAAATTCATCGAGTTCAACTCAAAGCAGTAGTTTATCAACTCAATCTGGTACAGCAACAACGCCGTGTCCAATTGGAGCATTAGAAGGCAACCAAAGTACTTTAATCTGCCCTACTGGTTTCCGAAGACATCCCAAGTACTGTAACCTGTTTTACCAGTGTACCACCAGCAAGAATGAGCATGACTTTAAAGTCTTGGTTTTGAGTTGTCCAGATGGATTACTATTTGATGATAAGAAGATTCAATGTTTGCCCCAAAACGAAACTACTACCTGCAAGGGGGAAATTGCTTCAAGTGCTTTGTATAGACGATTAGAAGCCAACTCTATCCCACCGGTAAGTGCCTTATTTACATTATTTCGATGAATAAATTAATATTTGCTTCAATTTCAGTTGCAGATCTCAAATACAAACAGTCTTTGTCCAGCTGAGGGTATTTATAGCCTAGATTCGACAGCTTGTAGTTCCAATTTCGTCAAATGTGAAAAACCCACTGCTACTGGACGTAATTGGGAGGGGTACATGTTCAAATGCCCCGAAGGTTTCTCCTTTTGGACCATAAGCAGACGTTGCGAGCGAAACTTTAGACTTATAGACTGCGGAAGAAGTACCAGTGAGAATTTTAAATGGGAAGTACCTACTGAGTACGAAAATGTTTCTTTGAGACGGAGAAAAAGCGCTTACGTTGATTGGTGAACGTTTATTTCAAGCAATTAAAATTGATATAGAGTGTTCCAAAACTCATTTTGTGGAGAAGAAAAGGTGAAAAAAGACATTTTAATGGAACTGTAGTTCTTTTTTTTGCTGGTATAGGCACTTGATTTATTATTAATACTTTATTTTTAAAGATAATGTATCTTGTGGGGTACTAAATCAAGACGTTTACAAAAAAAGCACACTGTATATAAAATACTTTTTTATATCCTTTTATTAGATTAGATACACTTTTTTTATCATGCTACTGTCTTTATAATCACAGGCGTTACTAAAAACCTGGAAAAAAGGATGAACATCCAAAAATTAACGTTTTCAATTTTACCTTTTATGTATTTCTTGCGTCACCCACTTACTTTTACTGGTATAATTATCTTGTAAAGCGCCTGTGGATATAATTAATGCAAAATTGACTGATCTTTAATAGTTTAATTTAAACAAAGTCTCGGTGTTGAGATGTTTTTATTTCAGCGCCGCTTCTTGGGTAATCGGTTGCGGCTATTTATTTTTTTTTGTATTTTTATCCTAATATAATTTCTTATTTAAACACGCATTAAAAAGCTAATGTTATTGTAAAAAAAATCTGCTTAATGTACTTATATTTTGTAGAATATAAGAAATAAAATTTTATAATATAAAAACATTTTTTTTATCCCATTTTTATTATAAATAGTGACTAAGAAGCTGGGTGGATTATGTCAATACATATAAAATGGCTAGACACCCCTTGTGGGGCTGCGCCGCATAAATGCTTTCTAGATCCGCTTTCTGGGGTGGATCGATCCCCTTCATTTTATTATTTTCTCGCTTATTTCTTCCATAGTCTTCTATCCCTCGTTTTTTCTTTCTATCTGACGATTCCTATCCTTCTCAAATCCTCCTCCACCTCCTTCAGCCACTCAGATCTGGGTCTTCCTTGCCTTCTCCTACCACCTGGTTCCCACTGTAGCATTGAGCAAGCGACTGCTCGCTCAACTCCATACATGTCCGAGCCATTTTATTCTTTGTCTCTTTATTCTGTTTACTATATCTTCCCCGTTCATTTCTCTCAGTATTTCATGATTCATACGTTGCCTGTATTCATTGTCGTCGATTTTTATTGACCCTAAAATTGTTTTCAATATTTTTCGTTCTAATATCCTCAACTCCTCTTCATCTCTTTTTGTCATTGTTATCGTTTCTGCTCCATACATTATCACAGGTCTTATTATTGTGTTGTAAATGTTAAATTTATTGTATCTTGTCAATAGATTGCTTTCCAATAGTTTCTTATTGTCATAGTATACCCTATTAGCTGCCATTTTTTTCGTCTATATCTGATCTTCGTTCCCCCTTACTGCTGATCGTGACTCCCAGATATTTGAATTTTTCCACTTCCTCAAATTCATATTCCCCTATTTTTATCATTTTGTTTTCACACTGCTTACCAACTCTCATTATTTTTGTTTTGTTTCTATTTATTTTCAATCCCATTTTTTCCCCTTCTCTTGATAATTCTAGTAGCATTTGTTTCATGATATTCCTTCTTTTCGTTACTATTACTATGTCAATAACATTAATAAAAATACTAAAGCTAAGCACGTTAGCAATTTTGACTATTTTCATACCTTTGCTGCAGTAAATTTTAGCAAATCTCTAAACTGTTTCGCCTGTCTCGTCTGGTGAAATCTCCCAACATTCTCGAAACTATGTGCCATCCCATTTCTTGTAGCCAAGATCTGTGATGCCCCAGAATGGTTCTGGTTCAATGAATGGCATTGATGCACCTTGTCTGACCAATTCTTCATTGTTTTTATGAGCCAAGACCTTACAAAGGTCTCCGAGTATGTTAAGAGTACGTACCAAATATGAAATCGCCTTTTGAACAGTGCGTTTTTTCAGACTTTTAATATCTTCTACTTGAATCACGGTCACTTTAGCTTGTGACGTATTCAGATAGGCTTATTTGAAATGCCATACTTTTTTTTGCTCAACAACTTCAGCTCTTACAGCTCTGGAGCCGTCTGTATACCAGGTTATCTCTGCTTGTATTCCCCTTTCTTCCAGTCTTTCATTCCCTAGTGACTGTGGCGGCCAAACTTGCTGCTACCAGTTAAATCCTTTGTTTTCGAACAGTTGTGTTTTAACTGCTAGTTGGACTAATCACCGACGCCGGGAGCACTCTACCCCTAACCGGAAATTTTGGCGAACCTACTAGTGTTCCAGCCAGTGGTAGAGTTCTTCAATGAGCCCAACATCCATGGACCGGTTTTACGTCTCCTCCGAAAGACGGTATATCTACATTATACCTCATGCTCATTGGTATAATGCCTGCGAGCTATATGCTACTCCGCTGCAGGCTGTACTGGCCCTATACGATGGTTTTCCCTGGTTTGGTCACCCATCCAAGTACTAACCATGTCCGACCTTGCTTGACTGTAATTATCGCATCAAACGCGTTCCACTACAGTGCTGGGTCGTCGCCCGTCGATAACTGGAAGATGTAGGATACCCCTGTCATCAGCTTTTAGTCCCACTATGAATTAGTCTGTCTATAGTATTAATTGATTTTTCAGAGCAAGCTTCCGAATAACTTTTTTTTAACTTGATTTTAAGCTTATTGTTGCTATTGCTGTTCCCGTAGAAATTTTTAGAGGTACGTCTATGTTTTCAGATTAATTTTTCTCCAATACAGTTTACCTTTAACCTAATGTACACAAGTATTAATATTTATAGTTATTTAAAACCAGAAACGGATTTTGTTTAAATGTTGATCACATATTAGTTCAAGGATTTAACACGTTTTTCAAAAATGAAAATGTCTGATGAGATACTCTGTAGTTGTGCAATGACACCTCATAGGTAAGTCTCTACATTTACAACACACTTTTGAAAATGTAATTTCAATAATAATTAATAGTTTTAAGGTAATTTCAGATTAGACAATTTTTATTATATATATAAAATATTTGGTCCAAGTTTTGGAACAATATTTGGAATATTGTGTGAAATATTGGCCAACTGTTTTAAGCTATTTTAGACTATTCAAGATTCTGCGCAGTGATTTGATTTAATGGTAAAATAAATATAACCTTTTCAAAAATTTCTTTAGTTATTGAACCGAAAAATTTGAAATATTTATTAATTTGCACGGCTGCTCATGTCATTAAGAAAAAATTAACTTTAAAACAGAGGAGAAGGGATGTTTTACGTTGTACAAACAAGCATGTTTTGAGATTTTCTCAATTAACATTTCAATCTCACGTTTATTCCAAGACATATTTTTCAACCAATTCAATACATAACCACAAATTATCAAGATCAATGACATTTTCATCGTGAAACAGAAACACAAACAATAAATCAAATTGTTAAGAAAATAGAGCCTGTTCTATTTTGTTATACAATTTGACAGGGTAGACAATTTTTAATACAATTTTCAATTTTAGACTTAACAATTTGAATTGGTCGCGTTCATCACAACGTAGCGCTACCGCTACAATCACAGAGTACACCATCTAACAAGAGACGAAAGCTTTGTCGGTTCCTTTGAAGTTGGACTTAAACGGAAATACGTCGAGACTGACAGATATACTACTTGATACCACAAAGTACACCATCTAACTAAGGCAGTGACAACCAAACCACAGAGTACTGAGTAACTGACGGGAACGAACGAACGGAAGTGTCGACCATGTGTCGACTTGACATTGACATATATACTAATTAATTCACGCATGTGCACACAAAATTGCGATCACGAAAACGGCTTTCATTCGCCTCCTGTTAGATGGTGTACTCTGTGCTACAATTTCCTTCTGAACGCGTGTTTTGTTAACTGATCAGATTGAGCGATGTGGTATCAGTCGCCATTTTTTCAATCAGAATTAAAATACGCTACACGCTACCGATTGATGATGCATTAACTGTCATTTATGACATATGTTGGAAAAATATTATAATTAATATCTATGTTTTGAGATATTTTAGTTTGTATTTCAGTGAAATTTAGTGAAGAGCTGGAGGAAACTTATTATTTCCTTAATAAATTGTATGGTTTGTCAGAAAATTCAACTCTTCATGGTATGCTCCAAAGTGGGGAGTTCAATTTATTGTAATTAAATCCCATTTTTTAATGGTTAGAAGTAATACCTATTTCATAATTGTCGTATATATCAAATAAAATTAAGTTGATGTTGTTGTATTCATTGACATTTGACATATTATGTCGATGGTTTTATTAGCACGTTCAGCAGAATTACGAACTGATGGATCACTCTAAAAATCGCTACCTGATCAACTTTGTTGGGATGAACGCGACCATTGTTCCAAAACTTAAACTTAATATTGCACAAGAAATTGTCTGATCTAAAATGACTTTTAAATAATAAAAATATATTTGGTCACGTTCATCACAACGTAGCGCTACCGAAGCGATCATTAATTTCCTGCTGAACGCGTGTTTTGTTAACTGATCAGATTGAGCGATGTGGTATCAGTCGCCATTTTTTCAATCAGAATTAAAATACGCTACACGCTACCGATTGATGATGCATTAACTGTCATTTATGACATATGTTGGAAAAATATTATAAATATTGGAGATATTTTAGTTTGTATATTGGTGAAAATGAGTGAACAGCTGGAGGTGACTTATTATTTCATTAATAAATTGTATAGTTTGTCAGGAAATTCAACTCTTCGTGGTATGCTTCAAAGTGGGGAGTTCAATTTATTGTAATTAAATACCATTTTTTAATGGTTAGAAGTAATACCTGTTTCATAATTGTCGTATATATCAAATAAAATTGAGTTGTTGTTGTTGTATTCATTGATATTTGACATATTATGTCGATGGTTTTATTAGCACGTTCAGCAGAAATACGAACTGATGGATCACTCTAAAAATCGCTACCTGATCAACTTTGTTGGGATGAACGCGACCTTTTTCTACTCTCACACTAGTAAATTCCATATTACCTACTATTTGGTTACTAAGTAAATAGATCATTACGGATACTGACACGTAATGACTAGCACGTAATAATAGTATATTAAAGTTTAAGTGGATATTAAGGTCTTTAAAACACGCGCGATTTTTCGAAAAATAGGGAGATAGAGCAAGAGTTTTAAAGGCCAGTTATCCACGAATACTTTACGCTATTTTTTTATTGGTGCACTTTGAAATTATAAATACTGGTCTATAACTACTACAACCACAAGAAATGGAAATCATAGATGGAAATAAGAACTAAATGTCAAATGGTTGAATTCGTGATGTGTATGATATATACCTTGCGTTGTCATGGAAATGAGAAAAACATAAACTAATTTGTATTTTGATGGAAGTTCAACCTTATTGAGTTCTGTGAATGTCAATAGTATTAATTTAAATACCATTTCCTAAGATTTGAAAAATCGAAATATTAATATTTCATTCTTTTTTTAATTTCTTGGGAAATTAAACCACAATATTTTTAAATTCTTTATTTAGGAATAAAAAAAATTAATTTCTACTTATTTTTTCTTGTCAACGTTGAAATAAACGTTGACAAACGTTGAAATAAAGAATTTAAAAATATTGTGGTTTAATTTCCCAAGAAATTAAAAAAAGAATGAATAATATACCACAAGGAACATACAGAAGATATTAATATTTCAAACAATACCAACAGCACTTTCCATTTTAATTTATAAATTTGACATTGTTAAATATTGTTCGAATAAAAGTTTTGACGTTACAAACTACTCCTGTCAGATCAATAATAAAAATTGTCATTTAGACATGATTTAGACCATAGATTTAGACTTCGTTTCTCGAGTTGTTGATGTTTCCACGGTAACTTTAAAAAACGCGCGTTTTTTAAAGTTCGATTTAAACACGCCGAGGCGAGCTTTAAATAGGTAAAATGTTTCACCAATAAAAAAAATTATGCTTCAGTTCAAGAAAAACAACAATTTATCACCAAAGCCTAGTCAGTCAATGGTTTCGAGTAACCATGGAAACAAGTTAGTAGAGGTTGTTTTGACGTTTAATAATTAATAAAACTCGCTGTCACTAGCTGTTAGTGTGAATGTACATGTTTTTCATGCGTTTTATTTTTATTGAAGAAGTAGAAAAAGTATTGTACACAACTAGAGTTGTAAGCTTATTACATGCTTATAGAATTACAACTTTTCAACTTTTCTATTCGCATGTAATAATCAGCTTACAACTCTTGTTATGTAATATACTATAAAATATATAGACCAATTAAAAAAGTGTTTGTAGGGTTTGAATTCGGCTTTAATTAGAGTTTTCCAAACGTCAGAATATTATTACTGTCAAATTATTTATACACCAATGCAAAATAAAATCGTAATTTATAAGTAGGTATCTGAAAATATTATCTGGCAAAGCTTTTCATTTCCTATCAAATATTCGCCCAAGTAGGTAATTGAGAAAATTGGTGAAATTTTGAATGATTTTTTCTAGATCATACTATGAGCAAAATTAACTCCGAAGAAAAATCACCTCTACTATTTGTTGTCGACGACGAAATACCGCTCAGATCAGGATATTTTGAGGGACGTAGATTCAACGGTATCACAGCAGGTGCCACCACGGTTTTAACACATTTTCCCAGTGAGTATTAAAAAATCAAACACTAATTTATATTTGGGTCCGGTAAGGTTCGCGACCCTCGGAATTTAGCAATGATTTTTTTTAATAGAAAGCCCTACTGATTTTTGAAGTAATTACTGGATGATCCTGCGGAATTTTTGTTCTAATCTTCTTTATTTAAGGTAAGGTTTCAAACAAATTTTAAATTAACATAAAATTCCGAGGGTCGCGAAGTCGTCCAGAACCTTATATTTTACTACAAAATATTTGAAAACATTATATCAATATGTACTTGCTCAAATGGTGTCAAATCGGCTAAATGCGACGGATACGTAACAGGTAAATGTATCTAGCATCAACGGTATTCCATGTATTCCAATTTATTCCAAAGTAATACACATAGATTCAAAAGTTTTGCATCAACCTAAATCTCAGAAAATAAAAATGTGTTCATCATAAATGGATCAGAGATTAATCAAATAATTAGTTTCAATAAAAAAAACGTGTATATTTGTCAAAAATTTTTATTATCCAATAATAAACTTGCATTAAACATAAAAAGTATTCTTAGAAATTAAATAAATTAAATACAAATTGATTCTTTTTGCAGAAAAGGTTAAGTGAGAACCTGCATAAGAACTTTTAATAAAGAGTATTTCCACCTTTAGAATTTATGCAAGCTTGAAGTCGCCTGCCCATGCTGTTTACCAAATTATTGATATTTTGTTGAGGAATATTTCGCCATTCTTCTTGGACCGCATGAACAAGCTCTTGTACACTCATGGGTGGATTTTTGCGTGCTGCCACTGCCCTGGCAAGTATATCCCAAGCATGTTCTATGGGATTCATGTCAGGAGATAGGCAGGCCAGCTCAAACGATTGATCCCTTCAGTTTCAAGATACTCATTTACAGCTCTGGTCCTATGAGGTCGGGCGTTATCGTCCATAAAAAGGAAGGAATTGCCAATAGCTGCGCGCCATAGTCTCACGTGAGGATGTAAAATCTTTCTGAGATACCTATCACCAGTCATCGTTCCCTCCACATGAATTAATTTTGTGCGATCATTTAACATGATACCAGCCCAAAACATAGCACTTTCTCCTCTGAAGGGCGGCACGGGGCGAGCATGGGCAAGCTGAGTAACTCTCGTTGGATCCCGCCACACACGTATTTGATGGCTATCTTGTACCAAACAAATCCTTGTCTCGTCGGAAAAAAACACCGAATTCCAAAATTCTTCAGGCAAGGCCGCGTGTTCTTGAGCCCGCTGTAGTCGGCGAACTCTGTGCTCAGGTTGTAGTCTGGGCACTCTTATTGGTCGGCGACACCTCAAACCTGTCGCAAGTATTCGTCTTCGTAATGTCGAGATCGATACTTGAACTCCCAACGCATGTGTCATATCTCTTTGGAGTGCTGGTATTGCCATGGTCGGGTTTCTTCGGATAGTTAAGTGGATATAGCGGTTCTGCCGCTGATTAGTAACACGCCCACACGCCTTCTACCGCTCCTAGGTCTATCACGAAAAGAATTGGTCTGGAGATACCGGTTCCATACACGAGACACATCACTTTGCCAAACGCCAACTCTGTTTGCCACGAACCTTTGAGATTGACCTTCTTCAACTAAAGCCACTATTCTTGCACGGTCAATCTCACTTATGACTTGACGATTCATGTTTGCACTTAAAATCGTAAAAATCAAATGCCTTGAATGTTAAAATGATCGCACTAAAAATGTAATCTTACAAAAAAAACTGCAAGCATCTGTATATTGCAAAAAATATGGAACATATTGAAATGGTAAACATTGATAAGCAAGCCAACTAAAAATTGTTAGCGCAAAAAATTTCCTTCGCATCCGAAGAAGGTGATGCAAAACTTTTGAATCTATGTGTAGTTCAAGTCTTTGGAGAACATAGTTTATCTACTCTTTTTTAAAGCGATTGATATTTGTTATAGATTTTATAGCTTCAGGAATTTGGTTTTAAGGAATAGGCACAAAGTAAATATTTATGTAATCTTTGAGCAATGACACTGACTCTTAAGGAGTTCCTCGAGTTTCCTAAGAAATAAAATGCTCCTATATATATATATTAACGGTATATTAATATATAGATCCCATTTTAAATGATTGTCAAGAATTATTCCTAAGTATTTTATTTTAATCTCAAGAATAATGTGTGAGGGTATATCTGTTTTTATTGTTAGTTGATGGACTTAAATAATATTGTTTATATTTTGCGAATCTAAAAATATTTTACAAACAAACAAAAGTTCTATTGTGTTTATTTATTTAAATATAGTGATTTGACCTTGCAAATACAATATTATTAATAATTGTTAAATGTATAGGAAGTTGTTAAAAGTACAACCCGAGCATGGATATTATACAATTATTTTTTCTTTTAAAGTAAATTATGAATTTATACATGACACATTTAAATAATCATTGTGTAGGTTTATAACAATTTCATTATATTTGACGATATAATTGATTAAATTTGGGAAAAAAGGTATTTAAACGATTTTTTTTACTACCAATTACTAAAAAAATTTTGGCAACTAGTGAATCTAATGATTATAATTCGGATTATGTTATATTTGTCTGTGATTATGAAATAATTAATAGTATATTAAGATATAAGGGCTGGAAGTGAAGTTAACCAACTTGAGGGTTTGGTATTACGATTACTCGGTCGGACAGCCTGTATATTCTGCAATGAATCGATCAAAAATACGTTCATACCATCAATATTCATAATGCTCACGTTTAAATGTGAAGTACGTGATTTTTTAAATAGTTTCGCGAACCTTTAAAAAAAAAAAAAAATCTATTAAATTTTATTCAAGATCTCAGTGGTACAATTCAATCTCTGGGAAGTGTTGAGTGATTTATTTTTAAGGTGAACGAACAGATTCCTTTTTCATAATTTTCTAAATTTGAATTATTGTATACAAAATGAAAATTGATATTTTAAACTTGTTATAATCATTAGTTCTTATGAAAAGTGTTATTTACTTGATGTCACGTAACTGTAAAAATAAGTTGCATGATCATATTAGGCAATCCAGATCACGTGACATAATATGGCCGTACAGGGCAAACAATTTAGACAGATATGTTAGTTTTGTATCGTCTATTCAGTCATAAACAGTGCTCAAGACTTTTTAGTCGAATTTATTAGTATATTTTGCTTCAATTTAGTATATTTTATTAGTGTTTAGTATATTGTTCATTTGATTAGTATTTTTTATTTAGAATATATCACTTTTCTTAGTTTTTATAAATATTGTTATTGAACAAAATGCCTGCTACATACAGCCTGATATTTGATTTTTGATTCTGTAAAATCATCTCTATTGATTGCTGCTAACCACATTTCTCTACGCTTCTTACTTAATTCATTCTTGTGCATCAAAAATGTGTTCTGTAAAACAGCTGGGACTTTAAAAAAGCTTACTTGGTCTCGGTTTGAACGGCTCCCACAACCGACTACAATACACAAGTTGTTGGCATTTTGAAGTAGGTGTTTCACTCCTGAAATCCGTAAGCAAAAAAGTTAAATACTGCAGGTGATATCTTCCAATTCAAGCAAGTGTAATTTTAATGCCAGCAATTTCATAAAAGTTTCACTTTCATTCTAATATTGTATATGTTTTAGGCAGTGTGTACTTACCCGTAAATATTAAATAATAATTCTTGATAGTCTAAAAACCACTAACAAAAAAATAATGTTCTTATATAGGTACACAACCAAAATTAGGTCCTAAATTGATATTCCCAGCTTAAAAGTTTTATAAAACTGAACTTTTGATTGTATATTATTAGTATAGAGACACCAAAACAAAATAAAAGCACCTTTCTCCAAAATAAACACTTATGTAAACCAAAATCCACGGTCTACAATGTATAAAATCACATTTGTTTGTCCTGTGTCGCCATATTGAATTTTATTTGACAGGTCACTGGATTGCCTAATTCTACAAAAAATGGATTAAAAACATCCTAACCTCACTTTCTGGCATATGCCCGAAGCTTATAAAACGTCAAAAAGTATGTCATATAACAAGTAGTTTGCTTGACAACTGTTCTACTTTTATTCACTGCACTGTTTTAGTTATTTTTCAATTGCTACCCACATTATTTCCGTAAATCGAATTCTATTATTTTCCAGATTATATAGGAACGTGCTGGATAGCAACAGCAGTATCCGCTTTGGTATTCTTCATGATGATCCTACTGGTACTCTCGACAATAACAGCAGCTAGTTTACGCGTACCAAGATGCGCGGCTTTTCCAGAACCCAGTAACAATACTATCCATCTGGTGCACTTTCACAACCTTCACCATCCGGAAACTCAAAGTATCAATTTTATAAAAGAAATTTTAGGATTATACCCTACTTACAACGTAAGAGTACTCGGGGTACTTGAAAAACAAAGTCATAATAATAAAATGTTTTCACGAAGTACCGATAAGAATATAAAGGTAAATATATGTTCAGTTAATCATAGTTTCCTGTGAAAAATTGTCATTCTACTAAAGTGTTACCAATAGATGTCAAAGATAATGGTTGACCGTCCACTTAGAAGCAACAACTACTCCTCTGGCTATATGCCACGACAAACATCGAAACACACACTAAATTTTACGTTATACCTTTGACATCTATTGTAAATATATTTGTGGTAATTTTGTTTATAGGAAAATACAAGCAGTACCGAAATAATTTCTAAGTCACCTACAAAAAGAGAGAAAATATTGAAGAGAAGAAAAGATATAGAAGACAGAAGAGACGCCCAGGCGATATTGAATATGCTTCTACATGCTAGATTAGTTGATATAACCGGAGCTATTAAAACAACTTCAAAACCAGCAAGTACAACTAAAAAACCGACTGAAACTATGGAAAATTTAGTGGATCAATTTCCTAAGATAACTTATGAAAACATATCGTACGTCAAAGCGTTCTCCGAGTCCCCTCTATATCCTCACTATTTAATAATGAACGATGAATTGAGAATGTTCGCTTTGAGAGTGTTACAAATTTGGCAATACGGAGGTATCAGCTTCGATATCGAATCCCCGAGTCTAAATTTGAAAGAATTAACGTCAAATCAATCAGGAAAATCTCGAAATTTTGTCATACCGGAAAAAGAACAATACGAAAATAAGTTTACGGATATTGTTGTTGTCGACGAAAAAGGTTTGCGCTTGGAAAGTAAAGTCCCGTGTCATGCGTTTTTCGGGCAGGCATTGACGGTTTTAAGGAAGGCGGATAAACACACTACCGTTGTAGATGTCATGAGAAAAACTATCAAGACTTTTTGTAGACATTACGTTCCACATTTAGAGTATTGTAAACTGTATGTGACTGTTTAGAAACATATTCATTATATTTTTTAGTGTTTTATAATGTATGACTATTTATTTTTTGAAGCAAACGTACTATAATATACGAGTTGTCTACAAATTACAACCGCAAACAATAAAATTACAGATACTTACGGCCGTTTTCATAACAAATGCTCAAAGTTCACTTTAGCTGAAGTGACTTTATCACTTTAACTTCACTTGGTAGTTGAATTATTTTCATAACATTTCTGTTCTGTTCCTTTAAGTAAAATGTGATTTTACGTTTATCAAGAGAAATTGGTATCAATAACTATGACAGTTTCGAGATTTTTTCAATTGAAGTAGGTTTATGTTTATGTTCGTATTATATTTTTATATTAGTGTTTATGCTTTCTTCTGATTTTCAACTTGAAATAAGTGTTATGGGTGAAGTAAATAGAAAAAGAGTTAGGGGTACAAATTTTACAACAGAAGAATTGAGTTTGGTCAATATAGCTGGAAAATATAAATCGATTATTGAGTGCAAAACCATTGAAGGTTCATTCATCCGTATATTATGGAGAACCGCTGTTGCTGCAATTATTGTCATTGCTGTATCCAGGTTAACCCTAATACCTAGGGATAGTATAGGAAAGCGTCTTTTCCAGACACCATACTCTCTTTCTGCTGTATTTTTAGTTCTTATTGATAACTCATTGTATAGTTTTCAGCCTCTGTATTAATTTGTTTCCTGCAGAGGAGTCAAGAGATATGGTTGAACTCCATATCCAGAGTCTCCAATTAAATAGAACCTCCTGAATTGACCTCCTTAAAAATTATTTTTCAATCGACTATTAAGAATAGTCTGATCATGAGCACTCTCTGGTCATCTCGCCTCTATAGCAGGTTTGCTTAACCTGAATCTTTGGTAAAATTCTTCATCTGACCAATTATCAAAATCTGTTATTCTCTGTTTATATATTTTTCGTTTCCTAATGATGAATATTTCCTCATCACTGTCGCTCTCGTTGCTGCTGTTCTCAAAGGCTGATGACTTGGTATCTATTTCCATCTCAAGAGAATCTGTCCACAATACTGACACAACGAAATGATAACTGTCTTAAATTTTGAGGTTAAAGTCGCCTAAAGTCGCGATTGTGTCCACTTTGGCCGTAAATGTGATTTAATTTAAAAAAAAAGTTTCACTTGTGGAAGATGACGTAGCTAAGTCAAGCACATCTAAAAAAACTGTACCTGCAACCTCCAAACTTTGCATATTGCCTCCGATGATATTTATTAAATGATGAAGGTTGTAATGGTGGGAAAAAATTACTAAGTTTCCGAACTTTGAGAACTTTAAGGAATATACTGAACACTGCTGGAGTTGATGTCTTAGCTCTCAACTATTATGTAGACCTTCGTATTACCCGTCTGATTTTAAGAATAAATATAAGTACGCAAAATCAAATAGAACAACTTCAAACTTCAAACTTTTATTTAATTTTCTTAGCGTTCTTAGAACTCTTTAATTAACTTCAATTAACTTAATAACAATACTAATACAATACAATAGTTACCTAGCTTTAAGAACTTCAAGGAGTATACTAGACACTCCTGGAGTTAATCTCTTGGCTCTCAAGCGACATAGCGAATGGAAATCTGCAACTATTATGTAGACCTTCGTATTACCCTTCTGGTAAGAAGATCACATATATGTAGCTATTGTCTGGTGGCCAAAAGCTTTACAGCGAATGGCCCAAGCAAAGCTCTCTGGTTTTCAGAGAAAGGCTTGTCTGGCAATTATTGGTGCCATCAGCTCCACACCGTCAGCAGCCATGGAAATCCTTCTGGACCTATCTACTCTGCATATATTTTTGGAAAGAGAGGCTAGATGGACAACATACAGAATTGCGCATATTTCTAAATGCACAAATCAGGCTTATACAGAACAAAGCAGAATGCTAGTGGACACTGGAAGTCCCAGTTTTCTGGGAATGACCTCTGACATAATGCCTCCAACAGTAAACTACGTCCTGCCTTATACCTTCCTAATTCCAAATAGAGATGAATGTCCTCCGTAAGTATGAACTATTAAGAGCAGACAGCTGTTGGTACACAGACGGCTCAAAAACACCCTCAGGCTCTGGTGCAGGTGTATACGGGCGCAGACCTAGAACAGAAATTTCAACCTCTCTAGGATCCTACCCAAGTAACACAATAAGCATCGAAGTAGATTTAAAATCGACT
This sequence comes from Galerucella tenella, assembly GCA_910591685.1. Lineage (NCBI taxonomy): Eukaryota > Metazoa > Arthropoda > Insecta > Coleoptera > Chrysomelidae > Galerucella > Galerucella tenella. The sequence goes on along the minus strand of CAJUYH010001257.1, from coordinate 4,270 downwards.
TTTGTGTCACTCTTGAA
>CAJUYH010001256.1:0-40091 GCA_910591685.1 Galerucella tenella | reverse complement strand
AGGTTTTAAACTAACTCTACACAGACGGCTCAATAGTTATAGTCGCCTTACTGTGGATTTCAGGACACACTGGAATAGAAAGAAATGAAATAGCAGATGAACTAGCAAAGGGGGGACTGAAATACCCTTTTTGGAGCCTGAACCCTTTTGCAGAATCGGCTTTAATGTAATATTGGAAGGAATAGATGAAGTCGAAAAAAAGAGATCTGACCATTGGAGAGATCTAGCTGCGCTTAGACAATCAAAGATTCTTCTGGGGGACTACAACCTACAACCAGTTGAGATGAATTCATAAGTCAAAGTAAAACTGCACTAAGAGTTTTAACAGTAATCCTAATGGGACATTGTCGTTTGAATGAGCACCTGAAAAATCTCGAAATAGTGGAGAAAGAAGAATGTAAACTTTGTGACAAGGAATACGAAACCTCCATTCACATACTTGCGAATTGCACAGCACTTGAAAATCCTAGGGCACAGCAACTGGGAGATTACAGGATAGAAGAGGAACGTTTTCCTAAGCTGAAGCCTGCAGATATCCTGAAATTCCTCCGGGAAATAGGACTTAAGGAGCTACTCTACTAGTCTCTGGAACTAAGTAGAAGTAAGGGGGAACAATATTTTTATTTATATAGGCATCTTAAATTTGGTCAACCAGATCCAATATTGCACAATATCTACTTATATTTTTAATAGCAGATTAAATAATTTAAAAAAATCTCAATTTCTCAATCAAACAATAGACGTATTGTCAGTTTTCCGGGTATTAATCTATAATTTGATTTTTGTCTATTTATGATAATTATTCGATTTTGTCTGAACTAGAATTGTTTACAATAAGATTTTGTAGGTCATAGTTAGATATGTAATATCAGCTTATCAACTATTTATATTTATAATAAAAATTTTTAATAAAACAACGCACCCAAAATTATGTTCACTAAAGTTTAGGTAGGTACCTATATTGATCACTTTAAATTAAGATTGGAATATCAGAATTTTTTCCAGAAAAAAAGAACGGGTTTTAAAATAATACCATTTAATAATTATAAAGTAATGACAACTGATCTAAAAAGGGACATAAAAGGTTTGTTCTTGAAGCGAATTTCTAACGGTTATAAAATTTTTATTAAGTCTGGATAAGTGTTGCAATATATTTCTCAGCAAATTAAACTTGTTTATTGGTGTTCCTGCAAATAATTTGTTCAAAACGAGTTCGAGATATATAGGGTTTTACGAGACTCTCGAAATTCGAGATTTCTCGTCTCGATATCGAGACGAGATCGAGAATTTGAATGAAATGTGTATGCTGTAATAACTAACAACTCTTCTCTGTATATGAACCTAAAGACAGAAGATTTGTCAATAAAACGATACATTCGACAAGTTTTTGTTCATTGTTTGTTCACTTTTGTTTTAGTTGTAAAGTATTAGCCTACCTATTAGAATCATAATTTGGTTGGCTGTTTGACATGCTTGTAATACTTTTTTTGTCGTTAATGCTCAAGTTTGCGAAAAAACTTCTAGAGATTAAAAGTTAGTAAATGAATTGGACTTTCCACCCATGTTTTTTAGTGCCAAATAATACTAGTCAAATTGCTCTCTATATAAAAGGGACCAATGATATGATTTCCAACAATCTTTTCCCAGACATTATTCTTTTGGTATTGCGTGTGTTTTTCTCCAATCCAGTGAGAGTTTTGCCGATTAGCTTGACCGTTTAGTGGAAAAGTGCACTCACCTAACCTAAACCTATTAACGCCACAGAAACTCTTTAAAATAATTTTAAAGGATAGGTACCATCTGAAAAGCACATTGCTATAGTTTTTGCCCTAATGTGGTATACCAAGAAGAAATCGTCTACTGACTTATCGAACGGAATTTAAAAGAACAAAACTAAAATATATATATTTTTAAACAAGGAGATAAAAATAACAATAACAATTATCATTCAATAGCTTTACTGATATATAGTACAGTTATGTTATTTATATTTATCATTTACGACCTCTATTTCTTTGTCCAGCTATTCAGCCGAATGAGGTGATTTTTTTACATTTCTCAAATACCAGAAAATTATAAGAATATATTATCTCTTTCAAGGAACCCCGCAAACTTGTACTGTACTGCGATGTCTGCTACTTTATGGTTTTCGTTACAGCTTGGCAACATTGTGGTAATAGCAAGAATTCAGATAATTTATTCGGTCAATACATAGTCATAATTATTGTTCGACACTACTACGTTCCTATACTGTGGTACTACGCTTGCAAGCGGTACCTAAAATACTAGATAAGAATCTTAACAATTGTTACTCAACAACTGATAGGGTCAATGTATTTTCTCTAGGTAGATTTATATTTTTAATCATGACTAGCTAATGGTTTTGTTTGTATACACTTATTTGTTTCGTACATAATAATGGTACATATTATTAAAATTACTACTTGTTAAAATAATAGTTATCTCCCACCAGTGGTGTAAGGTACAATAATGCATTTTTCCGCAAATCGCTAGGAAATTTTGACATTACAAAATTACAAATAAGTACCTATTACAAAATTTGTAGTATAAACTATTATTATCAATAATTCTTGTTTATTTCTAAAAATTTTATATTTCTAAATAAATACTAGAACTACCTAGCAAAACAATATCGTATTTGAAATAGTTTAAAAACATACATTTTCATCAGCCCTCGTGTACTAAACACTCCATCTATAAATCAACAAGCTACGACAGTAGTAATTCGCCCCCTATATATACGACCCCTATATATACGATGACTATGATTACCACTATATTGCTTTGAGGTGGCAATGCTACTATTCTGCTATATACGATCTTTTATCGTGTATGTGGGTGACCGGGACCGTCATTCAACGCCAGGACTAATAATATCACTTTACCAACAAGCAAAGGTTTTAGAAGGAAAATCTTTCACGTGACTTTGAAATAACTTAATAAATGGTTACGTAAAAAAATATAGGTTTTCAATGAAAAAATAGTATATTAAAGTATAAGTGGATATTATGGTCTTTAAAACACGCGCGATTTTTCGAGCACGACGGCGAAGCCGGAGTGCTCGATATAGAGCAAGTGTTTTAAAGACCAGAGATATTTCATTCACATTACCCGTCATGGTTAAAGCTGATAATCCCATTTCATTGAGTTTAACCGTGACGTAATTTCCGTTTGGGTACACCTTCCCTACCTGCATTTGAGTTTACCAGCTCCATAATAGGTAAAGGTGGTTAAAGTTGAACTCGTAGAGCATGAAATAGTGAGGTATTTTATGTCATAGAGAAAGTAAGTGTTCTATGGCTGAACTTGAAGATTTGTTAACAAAATAATATAGATAAAGAAATAATATGGAAACAGTGGATGTTGAAGTACGAAATACACGGGAAAATGTACAAATATTACGAAATGGTAAAAATTAGGAGTGAAGTATTTTTTAGCAAAACAGGGGTCAGATCATCTATCAAGATCATGGTTGCACTCAACTTAATTTTTTCATATTTAGTTTTCATAGACATGAACAATAATAATTAGGATTACAAACAACAAATCTTTTTTTTCTCGGATTAAAAATAAATGTTAGGTTATATTTACATTACAGTGGGTAAACGTAAAGTGAAAGCAATAGGATTTCAGAAATTGTTAATATTGTAACGTTTATTCTAATTTATATTTACAATTAATTTATATTTACAGATTTATATTCAAATACAGTCCTTATTTAATAATTTATATATCACACTAAACACACACTAACTATAATTTATATGAGAGTCACATTATCGAGGCGCGATTGCTTTCTTTCAGTATCAACACCAACTGACTAACTAACTCCGCTACACACAACCTTGATGAGCCCGTCCCACCCAGGATGTTCCTCTCTAAGCGAGGTACATCTCCGGGGAGGACTTCCACCACATCCCCCCATCTTATCCGATGAGTCTCATCATCATAGTTCGCGTTACGGCGTACAGCTCGTCCCTAGCTAAAAGGGCTAGCAGCTGGAGGCGAGCCGTCTTCTCTTTGGCCGTGTAACCTCGGTGGTTTTTTCTTCGGCGGTCTTCCGTTGTGTCTGTGTCTTCTGTTGTGTGTGTTTGCGCTGCCTCTACAAAGTGCGTCATCAGCCAGCAAACATAACTCCGCTGCGATGCTCGTCGCCTATTTATACTCGCACGTATGTAGTTCCAGAAAACTCTCGAACTCGAAGTTATGGTGGATGCGCTGGGTCTTTCTAGATGTTACGTGTTCCAGATCATTCTCGAAAATAAGGCGGAGGAGCCATAGTCGTATCATATGGAATTTCACTGGGGACACTAATTGAGCACATTATTGCAGTAGCTCGCGTAACATTGCCCCCTCCTTAAGAGACAGTTCCTCCTGGAACTAACTAGGAAACTGAAACGAGATGACTGTATCGGCAACTGGTTCCCTTGTTACATTTTCCAGTTGCATGGAAGTAACATGCGACCGTCTTCTCTGTTGGCTGTGTCTCTCATACTTGGCCGCAGACTAGTACCTGCACTTCGGTGTCTCGGAAGATTACTTCTACCATGTTACGGATTATTCGCCAATCTAAATGCCTACATTCAATCTTGGGCATGGCTAGCCTATGCACGTCCAATTCAAGCACATGCTCCCTCAAGCTTCGTAATGCTTCCCAGACATCCTCGTACGTTGGTCTTTCGTCGAAGGTGTTTCTCGACACTAGGTGGAAATTGTAGCGGGAGCCATCTTGCAGCTTCAGAGCTTTACCTGGTACTGGTAACTGGTCTTGCAAACGTCGGGCGCCACTCTTCTTTATGAATAGAGATGCCAGTCCGCGTGCATCGGTTACGCTGGCAGGGATGTTTATTGCCAGCGAGTATTCCTCTGGAACGGTGAGCATGTCTTGTCGTCTCTCAGTGGTGACGCCGAATCTTGCTTTTCCGGTACCACCATAAGCACCCATGAACTCTCCAAAAGCAGGATCGGCTACTTCCTGAAGCTGGTTTACTTTCTCATCGTGGTCACCCTCGAAAAGCGCTAATCGATTACGGTGTACCACCTTTGGCTTTCCGTTTGGGATCTTGCTGATACGATAGATGACATCGTTGATTCGTTTCTTCACGAGGTACGGACCGTCCCAAGCTTTCTGCAACTTTGGAGAAAAACCCTTTTGTCTTATTGGGTTATGTTGCCAGACTTTGTCTCCTTCGTGGAAACCTCCTTCTGTAGCTTGCGTATCGTACCTTTTCTTCATCCTATCGCTAGAGATCTGGAGATTCGATCGAACCAGCTCGTGTACGTCGTCCATTCTTTTTCTCAGCTGGGTCACGTAATCTTCACCATCTATGTCTTCTCCAGGTCGGCATCCAAATTCAAGGTCGCAGAGTAATCTCATTTCGCGTCCGAACAGAACTTTTGCTGGTGTTTGGCCGGTAGACTCATTGATGGCGGATCTAAACGCCATCGCAAATAGCGAGAGATATTGGTCCCAATCTCGCTGATGGTTAGATACTACTTTAGACAGGTATTTGCCTAGAGTTCTGTTCATTCGCTCTACCATTCCGTCCGACTGTGGATGCAAAGCCGTAGTTCTCGTTTTCTTCATGCCGAGCTTTTCACAAACTTCCTGGAACAGCTGGCTTTCGAAGTTTCTGCCCTGGTCGCTGTGTATTTCCAGGGGCACTCCATATCGGCAAATGAACTCATTCAAAAGCACGTCGGCAACAGTTGCGGCTTCTTGGTTTGGAATGGCATACGCTTCTACCCATTTTGTGAAATAATCCATCACCACCAAAATGTACCTGCTGCCATTTGCTGTCGGTGGAAACGGTCCGGCAATGTCCAGGGCAATGCGTTCAAAAGGGCTTCCGACATTGTACTGCTTCATAGGAGCCTTTCTTCTCCCGTGCGGTCCATTGGTCGTAGCACAGGTAGTGCACTTCTTACACCAGTCCTTCACATCTTCGGAACTGTGCATCCAATAAAACCGTTCTCGCACTTTATGGAGGGTCTTCTTCACACCTAGATGTCCTCCTGACGGACTGTCGTGTAATTTCCGCAGAACTGCTGCTACCCTTGTTCTTGGAATCACCAACTGTCTTCTACTTTCGGAACCCTCATCGTTCTCGATTACTCGCTGTAGCAAACCGTTTTCCAGAACCAGCGAGTCCCACTGTGCCCAATACGATTTCATCGTTGGCGAGTATCTTGAAATCTCCTGCCAAGTAGGTCGACAGTTTTCTTTTTTCCAATGTCGGATTTTCTTTAAGTCGGTATCGTTCTCTTGTTCCTCTTCCAACTTTTCTGGTGTCCATTCGTCGCTGGTCACCGTGGTTCTTCGAATCGCAGCTTCCTTAGCTTCTGTTTTGGTGCAGTGAGAGCACTCTGCTGGGCATGGTCTTCTGTTTGTAGCAGTTCTCGGTCGCTTGCACGAACTGCGTACATGTCCCATTTCTCCACAATTCCAGCATCTCACAGCTTTCGATTTTCCATTTGAGATGCTTTTCATCATGTTGACAAGCTGGTCAAGCTTGTTCTCCACTTCTTCGTCTGCTACAGCCCTCACCTTGCCGTATACTCCGGAAGCCTGTGTAGCTGCTTCGTACTCCAAGGCTGCAGAGAGTACGTCAACCAGTGTCTTGTGCCGAGCCAAGCGTAGAGATCTCTGCATTTCATGGTCACGAACTCCGTCGATAAATGTCTGTACCCCTAAACATTCCATGACATTCTCCGGTGCCGATGGATAGGCAAACCGCACCAACCTCGCAATGTCTGCTTCGAATTCCTGGAGAGTTTCGTCGCGTTTTTGTTTGCGGTTTTTCAGCTGCGACTAGTACAGATGCTCCAAGTGTTCCAGGCCATATCCCATGTTCAATCGCTTTTTGAGTTGTTCAAAATCTTCGGTCTCTTCCACTGGAATGGTCTGGAGGATATCCATGGTGTCTCCTCTAAGGGCAAGAGTTAAATTCAACGCTTTTTCTTTCTCACTCCAGTTGTTTGCCTTTGATGCCGCCTCGAATTGCTTAAGATAGTTCGGCCATGACGTTTTACCATCGAATTTTGGCAGTTTCACTCGGCTGTTAATATCGTTTTCCCTTTTCGGTTTCAAACCTACTTTCTCTGCCAGTTCGTCGTTGTTCGGGGCTTGCCTAGTTGTAATATCCGGGTGATGACTAGTCTTCCTTTCGATTTCTTTGATTTTTTGTTCCATTTCTTGCCCCATTCTTTTAATCTTTTCTTCCACAGCAGAAATTTCATTTTTCATATCCGTCGAAATTTTATTTTCCATGTCCGACATTTTATTTTCTACTTCAGCGGCAATGTCATTTTTCATTGACAAAATATTGGCAGAAATATCGTCTTTCATAGTAGAGATCTTCTCGTCCATATTAGCAGAAATATCGTCCTTCATAGTAGAGATCTTCTCGTCCATGTTAACAGAAATATCATTTTTCATGGTAGAAATCTTCTCGTCCATATTAGCAGAAATATCGTCCTTCATGGTAGAATATCATTCTTCAAAGTAGATATTGACGAGATTATGGTGGACGACTCGTCATTGAACAAGAATGTTTCTGGATCCAAGTCTTCACTTTCCAGCGCTATTTTCAGCCTTTCAACTAATTCACTCTTCCTACCGGACGTTTCCAACTCGCGATTTTCCAATTCTGCTTTTAGTTCCGTCACTTTCAGGTCACATAGTCTCTTAGCCATTTTTACGTAATTATTTATTTATATTATCCCACTTCTGACACCAATGTAACGTTTATTCTAATTTATATTTACAATTAATTTATATTTACAGATTTATATTCAAATACAGTCCTTATTTAATAATTTATATATCACACTAAACACACACTAACTATAATTTATATGAGAGTCACTTTATCGAGGCGCGATTGCTTTCTTTCAGTATCAACACCAACTGACTAACTAACTCCGCTGCGATGCTCGTCGCCTATTTATACTCGCACGTATGTAGTTCCAGAAAAATCTCGAACTCGAAGTTCTGGTGGATGCGCTTGGTTTTTCTAGATGTTACGTGTTCCAGATCATTCTCGAAAATAAGGCGGAGGAGCCATAGTCGTATCATATGGAATTTCACTGGGGGCACTAATTGAGCACATTAATGCAGTAGCTCGCGTAACAATATTGACGTCATTATGTCGTAGTTGTCTCTCACCACCTTCACCGAGATACTCTAACCGGGTTTAACGGGGAATGTGAATGAAATATGACTCAGTTATCCATGAATACTTTACGCTATTTTTTTTTATTGGTGCACTTTGAAATTATAAATACTGGTCTATAACTACTACAAATACAGGAAATGGAAATAATAGATGGAAATGAGAGCTAAATGTCTAATGGTTGAATATTACTCTATGCTATGATGTATACCTTGCGTTGACATGGAAATGAGAAAAACATAAACTAATTTGTATTTTGATGGAAGTTCAACCTTATTGAGTTCTGTGAATATCAATAGTATTAATTTAAATACCATTTCCTAAGATTTGAAAAATCGGAATATTAATATTTCAAACAATATCAACGGCACTTTCCATTTTAATTTATAAATTTAATATTGTTAAATATTGTTCGAATGAAAGTTTTGACGTTACAAACTACTCCTTTCAGATCAATAATAAAAAAATAGTCATTTAGACATGATTTAGACTTCGTTTCTGGAGTTGTTGATGTTGCCACGGTAACTTTTAAACACGCGCGTTTTTAAAGTTCGATTTAAACATGCTGAGGCGTGCTTTAAATAGGTAAAATGGTTCACCAATAAAAAAAAATACTTTTTTATCGTATTGCTGTTTTAGAAAATTTTTGACCTGAAATAAAAGGTGAAAAAATAATGAAAAACTGAGAATACAAAAAAAAATATTCCTACAAAAAATCGTGACCGTAAAAAATGGCTGCATATCACTAAGCTACGATATAGTTAGGATTCTCAATAAAAAGTAGCAGGGACTACCCATTTTTCACTTTAAAAATACCTGCCACTTTGGGCGAGTTGTACCAACAAGGTTTAAAACATAACTAATGGTTTAAGCAAAATGGGTGTTGTACCAGACTGGATCAGTGGGTAACCAGAGTTTTGCCAACGGGTTTGTTAACCGCCCAAAAATGAGTGGTTAAAATAATAACCCTAGTTTTCTAACCTAAAAACTTTGTTCAACTGTCAGTGGATTCTGTAAATTTTTTATTTTTACCAAATAGGTATAATGGAATATCCCGATATACTGAGTTTTAGTGATGACGAAGATTTTAATGAACTTGTAAATTTACAAGTATATCCGAGACGCCCAAAAAACTTTCGGCGACGAACTAACCATTTTACAGAATGGAATGACCAGGAAATTTTGGATAGATTTAGACATCGTCAACTTGAGAGCACAGGCCAGTGACTTGTTTCCCTAAAAGTTCCTTCAGTTCCACATCAATATCATTGGCAGGAGATGGAACGTATTCTCCGCCACCTGTGCCGAGTCTCTGCAGTTTCTCTTCCGCGAAAGCTGTTTTGGATTTTTTTCATGTTTGTGAATTTGTTTTTTAGGATGCCCAAGTCCCTGTAGCGATCGCTAGATGTATTAAAATTAAGAGCGACTTTTTTCCACGCCTCCATTTTCTCGTCATTACTGACTGCGTCAGTCCTTTTATTTTCAATAACGCTCCACTGTTGCTTAACGCAATCCAAGAGGAGGCGTTCTTCTTTGGCCGTGAAGTTTTCTGACCTTTTTTTATTTTTATTCATTTTTAGTCAAATGAAATAATATGCAAAAATAAAAAAACACTTCAGGAACTGAGAATGTAAACTGAGAGTGGGGGTTAGAATCGCATTAAAAATTCTTCTTTTATATTTTTCATTGGCAAAACGTAAGTAATTTACTCTACAGTAGTTCATTCGTCTAGCATTCATTGATACCAACCTTTCAAAATGATTGATTAACAAAACTGCACGAAAACACCACTGGTACAACACGTACCGGTTTAAACTTTTGTTAAATTTAACCCTATGGTTAGATAAACCAGGTTTAGCCGACTGTTGGTACAACTCGCCCTTTGGGTGACGAACTCTTACTATCCAAAAGTCACCATAGTCCCAGCTATTACTTTGGAACTTTGTAATTTTAATTAGTTCATTTGAGATTTTACAATCTGGTAGCCTCTGTCACTAAAATGTTACTACGAACAACCAAAAACTGATGATATATAATAGTTCCGTATGTTACTATGAAGTTCCGCCTTCCATTATACCAGAATCCTCCATTACCCATCGGAGCAATAGTACATGATCTTGGTGTAACCAATAATGTTCTGCTTTATCCTGAAAACGCTAAGCCTTCATGTTTCAACATGTCTCTTAGAACTAGGAGGCTTTGTAGCCCAATGTCTTAGGTCCTGAACAATATGACTTGATGTTATTGGTGGATTAAATATGTACTCTGTTGTAGAAGCTTATAAATAGTTATCCCACATTCCTAAAAAAAAGTGCCGAACATGTAAAAAAGTCAACTAATTCTTAAAAAATATTGAGTGTTACTACAATACCTTGTTGCATTGCAAAACACACTTCTCATTTAGATCAAGTTCAGTAAGTTCCTCATCATTATTTTCACTGGCAGATTCCACCGAAGTTCTGTTTTTATCAATTGATTATAATCGTTGTAGACTCCGTTTCATAAGGAAGAAGCCACGTGAAGCTTGCCAACTGACTTGCGCAGAAACCAAAATCGGTCCTGTTTATCTATGTCATTCATTCCATTGGCATTACAAACCATGTTGCATGATTGACATTTTATGTTGTTTGAAGCAATCATTTACTGTCAAAAATTTTTGATTTTCGAATAATTTAAAACGTTTAGCTAGTTTATCTGTGAGTGTTGTGTGTTTTATTTGATCTAAAACCATACCCCCTAAAAAACTTGTTGGTGTTAAAGGAGAAATTATCCACAGTCAAGACCGACAGGTTCTAATTTTGTGTTAGCCTACAAAATGTGAAAACGTTTCGCTACTGATTGGAAGTCGAATGTCAATTTTACAATTGGGAAAAGTAGAATTCGGTAGATGGCGCTCTGAAATGTCAATGTCATCTTAGCAACGAGTAAAGCAAATCAGCTGCCGTATAAGCCCTTTGATATTTAAGTGGTTTTATTTTGCTGCTTTAGTTATTTTCAGTGTGTGTTTTGTAAAACTTTAGCTTTTTCTTTGATTGTGCTTTAGTATTTTGTGTTGTTAAACTTAATTTTGACTTCTAATCTTTTTATTTTTGGAGTAATAGGTATGGTTGATATTTGTGAAAAGTACAACAAGCGTTCAATTAACTGTTTAGTTTTAGGTCTGGTTTCGTGTTTTTATTTTATTTTTGATACAATTATATCTACAAAAGTTGCAGGGAAGGTAGGTTTGTATTGAGTAATATTTTTAATCTTTAATACCGACTTATTTTCTCTTTGATCTGCAATGAAAACAAAAAATAAAATAACATAACCTCTTCCATAATATCTCTGATTATATAAGAATATTACCTCTGAAATGATGACAGTTGAGTTAAATAGAAAAACACAGTTTTAAACTTGTCACTGACACAAAATTAAACAAATAAAGTACGAATTTACGGTAATTACGTTGACTTGAATATAATACAAAAACAATGCAAAACGAATTATTTTACTCGTTGCGTTAGTTACAATTTTCTCCGCCAGAGGTCTCATCGAATTCTACTCCGCCCAATACAACAAGCTCGCGCATACGACTATAACTTCAGGTGGTTTCTTCTTATGTGAAACGGAGTATACTTTTCTATAAAAAGCAAGCAAAAGTATTTCTGCCACTTTGTGGTAACATGTGCCTAGTTCCAGTTACTAAAAATATCAACACATTTGCTGCGTTAAATTTGGGCGTTTCTATTCCAATTTCCAAATAACGAGTAACCAGGTGATGGCCACTTGCTAATAATTCTTTGGATTAGCAGAAGCTCATATAGTCGCAAGTCAAGTAACGGAGTGTATGCAGGAACTTTATTTTTGTGGCAAATCCTAAGCCAACGGTATCCAGGACTATGTGTGTTAATTGCGTTGGCTATGTACGGTGACTATACATTGTTTATGTACGGTGCAAATTTTTAATAAAATAGATAGAATTAATTCCACAATGATCTCATTCTACAGGATGACTCTTTGTATCAAAAGGACGAAATAGAACATCTGAAACATTATGCGTACACATCGTTCAATGAAAGGGGGAGATATAACGACCTACTCGTATATTTTTTAATTGTAATTCCTGAGTCTATACACTTAGCTGCTATAGCTTTAATCGCTAAATGCCTGTCTATTTTATGAAACTGATAATATAGGTTGACAATAATGGATTGATAAGCCTTATTGTTTGTCTAGACAATTGGTGTCTTTTTGTCTACGGAATTAAATATCTACCTACCCAGAAAGCACTAGATATCCTTAGGAAGTCCATATTGAGTCATAAGTTGGTTCCAATGTCCCAGACCTAATTTAATAATAATAATAATAATAATTGTCTTTATTATTTTCAAAATATAAATGTTTTACAGTAGAATAAAATGTAAAAACAGATTCACTAATTGAAAATAAAAGGCGAAGTTCAGCTTTTATGAGGCATTAAGCACCATAAAAGTTGCTCTACCACTTAACATCAAGGAGTGTACATGCTTAAATTGATAAAGAAAATAATAAAAATAAAAAATAAAAATACAAAAATTCAAAAGTTGGTATCTAGACTGGGTTTAGGATTTATAGCTTGAAACGTTTTTAATTTTTAAAATAAAGTAATCAACAGAGTGTTCAGATTTGAGTAGTGAAAAGATATTTAGCAAATATACTTTAAACTTATTAATTTTATAACTTTTAAGATCTGTAGGAAGTCCGTTATAGACATGGCTAATTTGATATCTGAAAGAGGATCTGAAAAGTTCTAGCCTGAAGAATGGAACTGTAATTAAACCTCTATTTCTAATGTTAAGATTGTGTATATCTGTCCTATTATATGTTATTTTTCGATGTAAGTAGCTTTCTTGTAAGTACTATTTTATGATAGAGACACGCTGAATGTAATATCCTTCTATTATTCATGTTTAACCACTCAATTTCTTTAAGTTTATTTGAGACGCTACGGCGTTTTCGAATACCAAATATCAATCTAAGACAACAGCTCTGCATTTTCAGAATTTTCCTTTTATATTCAACAGTTAAACATGGACCATATAGAGCGTCGGCATAGTTAAACACCGATAAAATCAAAGCCTCACATAATGTTTTTTTTACGCCAAATGATAAAAAATGTCTGATGCCAAAAACTGTTTTCAAAGACATGTATGCTTTTTGAAGTACCGCGTTAATATGCTTTTCAAACCTCAAATCAGTGTCCAGAATCACACCTAAATTTTTAGCTTCCGAGACCGTAGCTAGTTTTTCATTATTTATCTTAACATCAATCTCACTGGAAATCTTTTGACGATTTAGTTTGGAGCCAAATAGGAGAGTTTTTGATTTAGTGGTATTGATTAAAAGGCAATGATTTTTAGCAGCTTCTACAAACGCATCGAGGTCAGCATTAATCGTATTACAAGCATGTTCAATTGCCTGCGGAGAAAAGCTATAGTAAAGTTGGGTGTCATCTGCGTATAAATGTGTACTACAATTAGATATGTGTTGCAATAGTTGAGACGTATAAATTGTGAAGAATAACGGACCCAATATTGAGCCTTGTGGTACACCCGACGAAAGTGGAAGTAGATCTGAGCTTTTGTTATTTAGGAAGACACGTTGATGTCTATTTCTTGAATAATAACTAACTAATACTAACTAATAAGCGAGCATTTTCTGCAAAACCTATATATTGTAATATATTAATTAATAAGTCATAATTTATAGTGTCGAATGCTCTGCTAAAATCGAGCAGTATAAGTACACTTAACACCATCAGTAGTCTTAATAATATCATCTACTATATGAAGAAGAGCAGTTGTACAACTATATCCCTTACGAAAACCCGACTGAATTGATGGTAATATTGAAAACGAAACTAAGTGCTCTTTTATTTGAGTCTCCATGGCTCTTTCTATAATTTTTGACAGTGTGGGTAATATGCTGATTGGGCGAAGATGTTTGAACTCTTTGGGATTGTTTAATTTTGGTAATACCCGCACAACTGCACTCTTCCATACAGAAGGATACACACTTCCAGTGAGACAAAAGTTTACTATGTGTGTGATATATGGTACCACATGAGGACAACATAATTTTAACATAGTGATATTCAGCTCATCACAGCCAGTGGCATTTGTTTTAATTCCACAAATTATTTGATATACAAAAAAATCATTAACTTCCTTAAAAACAAAATCTGACTGAACTAGTCTGTTGTTTCTATAATACTGAGAGACATTTTCACCTGGGGTGGCATCCTAAAACGACTCAATAAAAAATTGATTAATATCATCAACATTGCTAAAGTTATCGGATACACTCGATTTTTTTTCTATTAATAATTTATTTGACCTTAATGTTTTCCACATTTCTTTTGAGCTATCGGTACCTAGCTGGTATGTGAAGTAAGCCTTTTTTTCACGAAAAACGGCTTTATTTACGTAATTACGCAAATCCTGGTAAACTCGTAAGTGCGCCTCAGCTTTTGTTTTTTTAAATTTCCTTAGAGCTTTGTCCCTTTCATTAATCATTTGTTTTATAGTATATTTGTACGTACTAGGGACGTTCTAATTTGTACGTCCTGGGTATTCACCAATTAGGATAAAAAGTTAGAAAATAATACACCTAGGTATATCATCATTTTAGAAACCGCAATTATTTACAAGTGACTTAAAGTTACCGATTTTAATATGGCGGATTCAACATCGATGTTGAAGAGCATGTAGTAGTAGAATGGTGTATCTAATAGAGACATTATTTCAAATGAACCTATTGAAGAAACAACAGTGCATAACCTTAATCTTCATTTTCTAAGAAAAATTGAGCTTTTCTCAGAACAATGTGCCAATGTCGTGGTCCTTCTATAAGAGGTCTTACTTGGGAGATCCATTACCAAAATTAAGGGGACGTACTTGGGATGTTCTAATTAGGATTTCCAAAGGACGTATGGTTTAATAACAAAAAATGTCCTCTGTACGTCCTAAGGATATATGAAAATTATAAGCATCTGATTTTGAAAAAACTTTAAATTTGCAATGAGCATGAAGTGAATGATAAAACCATACAGGGGGAGATAACCTTGATAAATGGAATGAAGTATTTATTGCTAAATTTATGTTGCCACAGTAGTAGTAAATGAAATTGTATTTACACATGACATTTAAAATATTACATCAGCTGCAATAGGTACATGGTAAGGTAGCGAACAAACATTAAAAATAAATGTGTGTACCTTATATAGACGTACGGGTCTCCAGTAAACCTTTTTTTTCTTATTAGCTTTTTTCTTATCAAGTGAATGTCGAGCCAAAATAAAGGAATTAAGTTGTAATGAGAATTTATACATAAATATAGACGTGGCAACATCGTTAATACTGTTATCGAATTCACCACATTACATAAAAATGAAAATGTTCTAGGTTGTAGGTATGATAGATTTATTTTAAGCATTCGAACACTGGATTTGATGTTGATTAGTTGAATTTGTAAACAAAAACATTCTCCACACTTACCAGATTTGTATTTAATGTACAGTGAACATCTATTAATATAACCGTAATATGTGCCAAGTTCAATGAATTAGACGTACATTGCTCACTTTCTAGTTTGAAAACTAATTATAATTGCTATTTGCAGATATGTGTTTTGAGAGGAAAGAAAGGTAAAATTATAGTGAATTAACTATGTTTTGTGCAAATTGAATTTGTTTTTTTTAATTGGTATGAGTATTGAGTTCATTATGTTTTTGAACAGTTTGCGGATGTAAAAGTGTTGAAAATTTCAAGCCTCAGTGAATTGATTCTTGCAGTCTATAATTATTCAATCATGAACATTCCGACAAAATAATACTTTTTGTTAGGTTCAAAAACATCAGTTTTTACATATTAAATTTATAATTTTTATGAAAGTGTTACATAAAAGTACTGAAACAAACGGACAATTGGTGATAACCGATTGTTATTTCACTCTATTACCATTGATTGATAACCTAAACTTATCATCAACGCTTTTAGTCTTTTACTGGACATATGCTACATACTACTACAGACTGCTATGCTACAGACAGACTACAGCTGAGAAGTTGGAAATATTTTCCAGTATTTGCCATTATGTAATTTTATTTGTTATCCAAGCTGTTCCATAAACAGTTTTGCAAATATAATGAGTCAAACAGCCGGGACAACAAATTGGTGAAATTATCTTAAAATTATGTTGTGAAACCGTTTTGTGTTAAATTTGAAAATGATTATGAAGGATATCCGTAAATGCATAGCAAAATTAGTATGATTGTACCTTAAACACGGGAAACAGTGTTTTTTGAACTTTGGTTTCGACGTCATAACCCATGTTCGTCACCAATTACGATCTTTTTGAGCAGATCTAGATCGTTTTTGATTGACTTAATTCAACAGCTCTCGAGCGTTTTTATGGACGCGTAATAAAATATACTATTTCGCCAGTTTTTTTTATAAACTTCGTGATTATTGATCATTCGCATTTTAGAAAAACGACGCAATTAGACAGTAACTGAATAATAAAATCAGTGGTTAGTTAATCTTCAATCTAATATAAGTTGTAGGTACATAGAAGCTTCTAATTTATACGAGTACCTATTAATTTTATACGAGTATACATACAGTGTGTAAAAGCTAAACGGAATAAATTCTTTATTTAATGTTATCGCTTTCAAGTTTATTGCAACATTTAAGATAGAATGGGATAAAATAATGTGTTCACTATGGATGTACTTGAAATTTATTACAATATTCCCAAAACTTATTTATTTGTTGGAAACCATATCATTGGTCCCTTTTTCATTGATGGCAATTTAAATAGCGATCATTATTTGGCACTTCTACAAAATGATGTCATTTCTAGTTTGGCAAGTTTATATCATGATCTAGGAAACCCTCAAGTTCATAGTTTCAGCAGGATGGATTGTACCTGTCATTCGAATGGGGTTGGTGATATGAATCGCATTTTCACGTTGAAGAATGTCAATTCATAATTTAAATTTGGCATGTTCATGTTAATAAGACAAAAAATGCAGGTGAGTGTACTCTTTTACTGAGTACAACAAAGCACTGAGGCTAGCCAATAGACAAAACACTGTAAGGATGTAGAAGGCACTTATGAGGGAGCGGGACTACGTGATTCTCTTCAATGCACAAGGTATACTTTCGAGGATCAATACACAAAAACACATCAACTCAGGCCTGGAGAGTGGAGACACACAGACCTGTAATCTCCCTTTTGGTTCCTCGCTTGTGTGACCCAGGGAAAAATGGCAGAATTCGAAGATAGTGATATATGTGGAAAAAACGAAATGAACCATTAAAATAACTAAAATTTCAATTTTTTTATCATTATTATTAATACCAGTCTTAACTTTCTCAACTTTTTTTTTGCACCTGTCAATTCTTTTATTAAAAATAATAGGACCTTGAAAAGTATAAATTGTATTCTACACTGAGTGACATTAATATTTAAGGTGGAATCCAAAAAAAAGATAATAATATACAGGTTATAAGATTTAAAATAGCAAAGTCATAGTTCACCGTCGATATAACTGTCAAAATATTTTCCATAAATTCGCCATAACTTGTTCTCTATCTATGCTAATTTTCATAGAAATCGTGTAAGTAGCCTCCAATATAGCGTAAGCTCGTCGTGAAACAGGCTTTATAATTAGAGTAGGTAGTTTAAAATTTTAAAAACCTATTATAATTAAATATAGAATATGTGCCGCCAAACATATAACAAGCAATAATTCAGTTATCCTTGATCTATAAGTAAATTTAAATTTTATAAATCAACACAATCACTGCATACACAGACAGACACCTACACACATAAAAGTATGAACATATTATGTAAATCTCAAGACTATTGATATACCTATCACATTTTTTATTTTTATAGTGTTTGATAAACATTTAAAGCATGGATATTATTTAAAAGTATAAACTAAAATAACTTAATTCCAATGGGGGATTTCGGCCCAAGCTGCTAAATACCACAAAGATTTTGTTTGGTCCCAACAGAAAATATAATTGGATTCAAATACCGATATTGGTCAAAATAATTGGCTGAAAATTATGTTGAAGCTCCTGATTAATGACAATGTAGTATACTTAAATTGCTCATTATATCCGATATCTAAGCTTGAGGCTGAGATTGGAAACAATTGATGTGAAATCAGGATCTCCAATACAACTTTCAGAGAATTAGACATAATCTTCACAAATATCAATATTTGAATCCAATTATACTGTGGCTCTGTTTACGAATATTTATATACCCTATTTGAAAAAGGCAATAAGCCCTTGTAAAATGACTATTCCATTCCATTGCTTGTGATTCTAAAAATCTCAATAATTGTGAATTAACCTAAAACCATGTGGAAGTTCTTTTCACGAAAAATGGTTTTTCCTCATTAATACCTTATTTGGGTTTCGCTTTTACTTAGCGTATCATCTTTTAAGTTATATATTTAAAGATCTATTTATACCTAGAAAATAGTTAAAATCCGGTCTACAATGGACATAAACTTTCATTGCAGGTAGTCAACCATTTATCTTGTCAAGCACTTTACCTGATACAATAATGGTTTAATAACAGTTAACATTAGGGACAATATTAGAGATTATCACGAAGATATGAATGTTGATGTTTTTGAGGACTATTTTTCATAAATGATAACTTTCATTCCGCCCAACTCCGTAATAGTTTTGGGCAACGCTCCGTATTATTCAAGAAGCTTATTGTTAATAATTTTCGTGGTAAATCGACCAGTAAAAATTATAAAGATTGCTTAAATAATTGTATGTATGTACCTACATCATTTTTATAGTTATATCGTGGGTGATTCACAGTGATGTTTTTTAACAATGGTTAATTATTGTGCTCCATGTTTATCGTCAATTCGTCGAATAAGACCCAGCATTTCTTGTGAAGGTTGCAAAAAGGAGTTTCAGGTTATTTGCATTACAAATTTGGTTAAATTGTTACAAAGGGAATATAATTTCGCTTGCGCGTGGTTGGAATGTCGGAGAAATATTCTGATGAATACGTCCGCAATCAACACTCAAGTGGTGGGTAATGCAGCAATTTTCTGATAGTGCTGAATCCAAGGTTATAAAAACATTTCCTACCAAAAGAATCCCAATATATGGCAGTCAATTTTACAGGTAGATAAGTCTATGAACGGGTTACAGCATCAGGGAATTTATTTGTCCGTTACGTTAGTTGTGTTGTATATGATGCCTTTGAATTCTACCACTGTTTTGAGTGTAATGATTATGGGCCTTTGCACACCGGCGTACTGAACGTCCTGGACGTTTGGACCGTTTCGCCCCTTTCACACCGCCCAGCAGCAACGTACCAAACGTCCACTTGTTCGCTCATGAGGATCAGTCAGTGCAAAGATGTCTTTACCGCCAGTTCCTTGGTGTGAGACCGGGTGTTCTGTTCCGTGGATGAACTAGTCAAGTAGTGATAGTGATGACGCCTTATTATTATTATATTCGTCAACAGAAAGAAGTAAATGGATACATCCCATAAATAAAAAACGGATGAGGTTACAGGATGATCACGAACTTCCTCCAACAACGCTTCCATGGTACAAACGCACAAAACACCAGCAACAACAAACACACTGAGATGACGCGGGGTTTTGCATAAATGAGTGCATCGGAGCACGTGGTTCTGAAGTGTCCATTGCGCATGCGCTAGGCCGTGGACGGGCTGGACGTTTGCAGAAAATCACTCGCCGAGCAATCCTCCGAAAACCGTCGCGGACGTCAAGGACGTTCGAAACGTTCTGGACGCGCGGTGTGAACCGTCTCATTTGATAGCATAGGCAGCGATACTAAACGTCCAGGATGTTCAGTACGACGGTGTACAAATGCCTTAACCATTCATCCAGTAATTGTACTCAATATTGCCCTATTTGTAGTGAACCCCATGATTTAAAGCAGTGTACTGCAACATCCAAAAATATATATACGGATTGATTTAAGGGGAATCTATCGGCAGCAATTTGACAAAATATCGAAGTATTTTTGGCAAAGAATTTTGAGGTAA
Source organism: Galerucella tenella (assembly GCA_910591685.1). Classification (NCBI taxonomy): domain Eukaryota; kingdom Metazoa; phylum Arthropoda; class Insecta; order Coleoptera; family Chrysomelidae; genus Galerucella; species Galerucella tenella. The sequence continues at coordinate 19,806 of CAJUYH010001256.1, read as the reverse complement.
TGGATGTATTGAAAATTGAGGAAAAAATATATCATGTAGATTAATGTTGAACTTAGAGTTCTCATCGAATAAAAACTTTGAAATGCTAACCAAATTTTGTTGAAAAAAATACGAATCATGAGGTAATTACACATATTAAGCAAAGTTTGAGCCCTTGTAAAGAATTAAATATGGATTAAATGGAAAAAATAATTGATAAGAAGTCTAATTTGAAGCTTTATGAATACTATATAAAAATCTCAGAATCCTCAAATTACTTATGACCGTATAATTCCTTATTGAAATTCGGTTGCTACCACTAAAATATCGGATAAAAATCCATCTCTCGCTTCTCTATCCTTCTATGACTGACATTGTCTCTCTGACGAAGCTTATAGAATAGTACGTGAACCAAAATCCGCTTGGATCGCTTGGCTTACCTACATGTTGCGGAGCTTTCATATTTCTAATAAAATTTTCGTTATGTGAACTTAAACGTGAGGACGTAGGGAAACAAAAAAATATACAAAGCATAATTGTGCAAGGTCGAATTTGGTAGATGCCCCTTAAATTGTCAGATGATAATATTGATCTGAGTGATGATGTTTGAGAACAAGACAAATGCGTTAACTATACTGAGATGAACAAGATATTTAGATGCACAATTACCGTCAACTGCTTTGATTGCTTCTATAAATTTGAATACTTCCAGATATAAATCAAGTTCTATTACAAATAAGTCTCATTCACTATCAATCAAAATACTCGAGGCTTGAAAACTAAAACTGTACATCAGGTTTTGAATGCTGTGGCCCAAAATAATTATCATATTTTCTTCAAAATACCCGAGATTATCTTGTTTCGATAGCTGTCAACCACAAGTTGAATAACGCAGTCTGCTTAAAATTTAACAGTTGTCTATCAATACTTGGCAGTTGACGGGATCAGTGTATAGCAAGTTTTTTCTTGTTAAACTAACCTAATATAAAACTATTTGCAATTTATAAGCTCGTAGACTTGCACATTATTCTTATATTTAATTTTGTTTTAATTTTCAGGTGACTTCGGAAAATACCAAGCATGGCAATTCACCCTTCATATTTTATCGGCTTTAACAGCCGGTATCAACATGATGTCTCTAGTTACGGTAGCTGCAGTTCCAGAATTTAGGTAAGACTGTAAAATATGAAAAAAACTATTTTTTACCCAATCGTCCTAGAATACGTTTTGAAAACTATCAAAAATTCTATACTTTTTTAAAGACAACTGTTGTGTCAGTTAGGGATAAAAATTAATTTCTACTTATTTTTTCTTGACAACGGTAGCTGGAACGCTACCGAATCGTTGAAATAAAGAATTTAAAAATATTGTGGTTTAATTTCCCAAGAAATTAAAAAAAGAATGAATAATATACCACAAAAGGAACATACAGAAGATATTTAAAAATTCTATAATCTTGATAAAATTTTGTTGTGAACATTCTTTATTGAGGTTCCTCGATGGAAAAGATGAATAATGTCGGGTATCAGTATTTTTTGAGGACAATAAACTAATTTTTCTATTCCTCAACATCAGTATGCGATAAGAGACCTATAGGGATTAAATCCACGGATCGTACACAGGGTGCACACTACCGTGGTGAGATCCATGGTCACCCATGAAGCATTTTAGACTGGAAGCCAAAAGCAGATCAAAGGAAAATCAAACATTAGTTATTAAAACTTCAAAGGTTTGATTGTATTCGCCTAAGGAGTTCGATGAAAAGCATCCCGACTACCGCAGTAGAAACCATACTCAATATTTCGTCTCTTGCTCTGTGTGTTGAGACGGAAGCGAGAATGACTGCATACAGGCTGGAATGCAATAGGAATTGGAACGAAGGAACCAACACTCACAATCATTCCAGAATCTCAAATGATTCCCAAACTCCCTTCTAGAAATAAGATAACATGTTGGCCACAATTAACGACAACCAACCATACAATATCTATCTTAACTGTGATGTGTTGGAAGCATGCATTTAGAAAGGAACGTTGGTGTGGTACACCTGATCTAATACTGATATAGGAACTGTAGTCCAAAGTGATAAACACAGGTGCAATGTCCACGCTTCGCATAAGCATTCCAGGCGGAAATCTATGTGTTTGCAAATGAGCATCATCGAAATTCCAAAAGATCCTTATACTCTCAGATAGTCAGGCAGTACTGAAATCTTTAGTTGAGTAGTTAAGACTTGAGAGCTATAAAACTAATTTTTATATTTCCGGAATCAGTATTTTTTTAAGGCTCTCAATTTCCTTTCTTGTACCCCCTGACAATGGGTACATTGTTGTCTCATTTTTTGTTATAAAGGGGAAATTTAGATTATTACTTATTATTACTATCATTAAGTCAATTGGTCGCCAATTTGCTGGAATTATATATTATTAAATTTTGTATAGCACTTATATGATATTAAAACGGTTTTCCGTACCTACCTAAGTATGTGTGAAACTATTAAGGAGGAGATTCATTGTTATAAACTATAAATAGACTATTCAATGGAAAATTATCTTAATTTGATAAGTATCGTAAAACATTTCACTCGCAAAAAACAGAATTATGATTCAATGTTGAACTTTCAAATTAAAAAAATTAGACATGCAATACATATTTTGACATGCATAAACACGAACCACTCACTTTTATCATCATGTTCCATCAATGGAAACTCGTTATTGGATGCAAATGTTAATTTAAATGTAATGGAATTAGATATAAAGTTAACTTAACTTTGTTGTAATGAACATTGAAATGAAAATTTATTATTTTAATTCTCTTTCAGATGTGAAATTCCTGACTACGATGTGAATAAAACGTATACACAACTGAATGATACACTTTTATCCAGATATTTTCCAGTTATGGACTCGGGACATTACGATAAATGCTCCTTAATAAACAGTACTTCAAAATTGTCGTATAAATGTGATTCCTATGTGTTCGATGACACTTTTTATGGTAATACGAGAGCCACCGAATGGCTGCTTGTTTGTGATAGAAGGTAAGTTGTGAATGTTTTAATATGACTATGTATTTCATTAGATTTAAGACGGGGGCGAAATTTCTATGAGACAACATGATTCCTTGGTCCAATCTACTTAGAATTTTGCATAAACATTCTTTACCTACTAAGATCATAAATTCATTAAGTTTCTCGTAATTTTGGATTTTTTATTTTCCATTTAAAATTATTTAAAATTCGCTGAAATAGAATAACAATATGGATAATCCCTTTAAATGACCTCAAGCTATTTATTTACAATTTCAGATTAAGTTAGGATAAAAAGAATGAGATCCCTGCACTTACGAATGTGAATTCCACTCTAGCTAATTTTTTTTCGATCATTTTTTAAAGTTGAGCTGTGTTATGTCATTGTTTACTGGTGTATTTTTCCTTGAAACCTACAGAATTTATGATACTATAACTATAAAACAACTAGAAACATATTTGTATAACAGTGTCTCATGATATTTTGAAATAAAGTAAGGTTCATAAATAAATTTTTATAAATTTGAAAAATATACCAAACTACATTTAAGTATACCTATAAGGCGAGAACAACATAGTCACCTTACTATGGATTCCAGGACACACTGGAATAGAAGGAAATGAAATAGCAGATGAACTAGCAAAGAGGGGGACTGAAATACCTTTCTGGGGGCCCGAACCCTTTTGCGGAATCAGCCCCAATGTAATATTGGAAGAAATAAGTAAAGCCGAAAAAAAGAGAAGATCTGACCATTGGAAAGATCTAGTAGGGCTTATACAATCAAAGACTCTTCTGGGTGACTACAACCTGTTGAGATCAAAAGAATGCATAAGTCAAAGTAAAACTGCGCTAAGAGTTTTGACAGGGATCCTAACGGGACATTGTCGCCTGAATGGGCACCTGAAAAAGCTCAAAATAGTGGAGGAAGAAGAATGCAGATTTTGTGGAATGGAAGAAGAAACCTCCACCCACATACTTTCCAACTGCACAGCACTCCAGAATCCTAGAGCACAGCACCTGGGAGATTACTGGATAGAAGAGGAACATTTGCCTAAGTTGAAGCCTGCAGACATCCTAAAATTTCTCCGGGAAATAGGACTAAAGGAACTACTAGTTTCTGAGACTCTCCTCAGAAACTGATTAGAAGTAAGGGGGCACAATAGATCTTTTAGGTCTCAGTGAATGTCACCCCAAAAATCACACATACATTCAAGTATATCAGTTTTCGAATGTATTATTATACCGCAATTTATGCATAAACCTAAGCCGATTATATTTCGTGTACAAAACTTTCGGTCACTAATGCCTGATTGCTACGTTTGCTTTAAAAAAAATTCTAGTTTGCTCTGCACCGCTTTCTATAGGAAACAGTCCTTAAACTATATAGTTAAGGAGCATTTTATAAGTTCCCGATTGTGTGTTCGACCACGCGTGTGCTCGACTTACTTTAAAATTTACATGAAAAATTTTCCTTCAATCATTTTCAAAGTTGATTTTGATATCCTCGAAATAATAGACGAGTTCACGAGATGCCTTCCACTCGTTCTGATCTTTTCTATGACATGAAAGAATTTGCAATTTTTTTTGGCGACGCTCTGGAAGGGCTGAGCAGAATTGCTTCCAAACTTGTATTAATATATTTTCGAGGTCACTTATTACGAATTTGACGTCAAAATTATAAAAATAAAAATGTCGGACAAAAAATGTCCAGATTGTCCTTAAAATGTGTATACACTGTTTTATTTGTAAGATTTACAAAACTGTCAAACGCGAGCTAACTTTTTTACCAAATAAAACATAATAACAGATTTGGAAAGGTCGTTGAAACATAAGATCAAATGCACTCTTGATTCTCTTAAATTTGCTCCGGTTTAATAACAAAAATGGATAGTTATGTTTAAAAAACTCGAATTCCATTTTCATACCACTTTCGAATACTTTATGCAGAGTAGCAAGCAAGGTAGGGGCACGAGAAGCTTAAAAGTTAAGTCTGAAGTATGGCGGTTCGATTCGCCGCTCTGGTGAAATATCTTTCTTTTTGGTTTTAGTTCTTTTTTCACAATTTATGTCTAAAAAACATTCAATTCAAAATAAAGCTAAGTTATTTGTTTAAAAAATTTATTTAATCAAATACTCAAATTGTTCTCCGTTTGCCGCTAAACAGTGTCCCAAACGATTATAAAAGTTCCGCCGTACATTATTTATGTATAAATAAATAACTTTACTTTATTTTGAATTCAATGTTTTTTAGACAACAATTGTGAAGAAAGAACTGAAAACAAAAAGAAAAAAATTTCACCACAGCGGCGAATCGAACCGTCATACTTCAAGTTTAACTTTCAAACTTTCCGTGCTCTGCTGGCTATTCCCTACGCCCTACGAGATATAAAGTATTCAAAAGTGGTATAAAAATGAAATTCAACTTTTTTAAACATAACTATCCACTTTTTCATCAAACTAGAGCGAATTTAAGAAAATTAAAAGTGAATTTGAACTTATATTTCAACGACCTTTCCAAATATGTTATGAACGCTATTTGGTAAAAAAGTTAGCTCGCGTTTGACAGTTTTGTACAAGAATCCCTATGACGCATCTTATAAATAACACAGTGTATACAGGTTTTTGGGGTAAATATTTCTGAAGTTGATGAAAACAAATTAATGATCAAACATGCCGGATCTAATATGGCGGACAAAATGTAATTAAATGATCACATTTTTCTGAAAATGCGTACTTATAGATTATCGAGGTCACTGATGATGTAATATAATTAAAGTTTATCGTTAAACTACTGATCAGACCTAATGCCATTATGGTCTGGCATGGTTCGCGGACTTTGGTGACCACCTTGACGACATAAAACAAGAATTAAAGTAGGTCCCACGATTCAGGGGCATGGATATTAATTTCACGTTTGAAAATTCACCACCCTAAAAGCTACACTTTTGGGATGCCATACTGGGAATTCAAAGTGGGGAATAAAGTTGTCTGTCAGCTCCCAAAGACCATCTCGGCTCCAGGTCTATAAGTACATTAAGTATTTTTTTTGTTTTTTTTTTGCTTATGACCAGGGAGAGACTCCATTAGCCGAAAGTACATTAAATAGAAGAGTTTGAAACAAACTAACTAATGGACCACATAGTTTTTTTCATGTAGATTATTACTTTAAAATAAATGAAATGATACTCCGGAGCATCACCCTCTCTAGTTTCTAGTCTCTCCATTGTTGAGTTTCATTTAGTTAATATAAGCTAGGCTAGGTTTTAGTTCTAGTTACACCTTGATCTGTATCAGTTAGTCGGGAAGCGATATGTGTTAAATTATGATGGAAACTATTGATGGCAGTGGCGGCTCGGGGTGGAGATTTTAAGGTGTTCTGAAATTTTATCTTGTAAAGGGGTTGTCTCCCATTGATTTTATCGTCCTTTCTCCGCCTTCCGTGTAAAATATTGGATGTCTGGAACGGTTGTCAATTGCCATACAAGAAAAATAGTCACATACTAAGTACTACTTCGGCTAGCTATCATTACGTTTCTGTATATTTAACCAATAAGCCGAATCAAATTGAGCCATAATATAAGTTGACCATACGAAAATTCTATGTAATTATGAAGGAGGCTTTTAGAATTTTCGTTTCTTTATTTTTAAACTCAAATGCCATAGATTCGTGATACCTATTTTCGTTCAAGTTTTATCGCTACCAAGAAGTAAGAAGGAAAAACAATTTAAAGCAGCTCAAGGACTTTAAATATGTGTACATACCACTGTTAACGCAAATAAGAAAAGTAACAAAAAAAGATGAGAAACACAATAATAAAAGATGAACTGGAAATACAGTGAACCTTGGAGTGTATTGAGGAAAGATAACTTGGCAACAACACACAACCTTGATCAGCCCGTCCCACCCAGGATGTTCCTCTCTAATCGAGGTACATCTCCGGGGAGGACTTCCACCACTTCCCCCCATCTTATCCGATGGGTCTCATCATCATAGTTCGCGTTTCGGCGTACAGCTCGTCCCTAGCTAAAAGGGCTAGCAGCTGGGGGCGAGCCGTCTTCTCTTTGGCCGTGTAACCTCGGTGGTTTTTTCTTCGGCGGTCTTCCGTTGTGCCTGTGTCTTCCGTTGTGTGTGTTTGCGCTGCCTCTACAAAGTGCGTCCCCAGCCGGCAATTTCGGCTGAAAACACCCTTATAGAGTGTGTCTTCTTTTCTTCCGATCTCTTACAAGCGACTTTAAGCCATTAGCTGAGCTAATAGCTTTGTCACCTGTTCGAGGATCTGTTGTTTTGTTGTTGTCGTCGTTGTTGTTTTCTTGTTAGCTGCGGCTTGGGCGTAGCTAACTCCTGTCTTCTTTACTGCTGTTGTCCTTGTCTTCTGGTTGTTTGGGGCTTTTGAGCATCCTTTGTAGTTTGCCGGGTGTTCTCCCTGGCAGTTTGCGCAGGTGGCCGGCTTGGTCTTCGGTCGTGGGCAGTCGTTGGATCGGTGTGGTCCTCCGCACTTCACGCATTTCGTGTTTACGTTACACGTCGTCTGTCCGTGGTGGAAGCCTTGGCAGTTATAGCACTGCGTCGGCCCTTTTCCTCTTCTTTGTTCTTCCCACCTGATCCTCACGTTCTGGATGTGTTGGATTTTCCGGATTTTTTCTTTTTCTTCAGGCTCCAGCTCCACCAGGTAAATGGGTAGCGGTCTTCTCTCTCCGAATCTGGAATGAAGTTGGGTTAGTCGTTTTATACTTACCCCTTGTCTCTCGATTTCTTCTTTGATTTCCTTGGTGTCCTCGCAGTGCGTTCTCTCGGATGACGATCCTTGCCATCCTTTCTTCTTGTGGCATATACGTATACCACTCCACTTCTTTTCTTTCTTCTCTCAGGTACCTTGTGAGGTTCCTGTAGTCCTCTGGTCCGTCGCAGGGTATTTTCACTCCGAGTCTTTCCCGGATTGTTATGAACCTCGTCTTTATGTTTCGTCTTTCGGTTTCTTTTCTTACGGAGCTCCAATGGTGGATGCTCCGCAGAATGACGGGTGGTGGTCGGTGCGTCGTCGTTGTCTTCTTGTTTTCGCGGATGGCCTCGTCCATCATCGCTTCCTCGTTGGCTTTCCTTCGGGCGGCGGCTTCTTTTTTGATAACTTGGCTGGTGGGGAGGTTTGCAGCGTATGGGAGGAGACCATATTAACTAAAAAAAATACGGGGAGCGAAAATTCAAAAGAATAAAAAAGGAGGTAATGGGTAATTCCAGGAAGACGAGGCAATAGGGGGAATATTGCAGCGGAAAGAGAAGCTAAAAAATTGGGAACTGGCGAAAAGAAATGGAAAAAATTCATAAAATAGTAAAAATATCTGCACTAAACACCACAATGTAGCAGAAGAGTTATTTGACTATATACGGGGTTGGGATAAAGTATGGAACCAAGTGAATATCTTTTAAACGAAAAGAACGATCTTTATGAAAATTTGTAGGTATTGGCAATGGAACAAATGGAACAAATCTGATGTACATTTTTTTGTTAATAATATACTTCCAGTTTAACCAGAAATGCCATCAACTTCTTTCATTTAAATGGGACACCCTATATATTTTTACAGATTTTGAAAGAGCTTCTTATTTTGAATTCATACATAATGAGTTTAGTGTGAAAAAATTTGTAAAAACGAGGAATAACTCACTGATGGTTGTACAATAGGTGCGTACATTTCATTATTTTAGAATGATGAGAAACAAAATTACTTCAAAAGTTCAAAATGCTTGCCGTTTACTTCCTGACAATATGCCATCCTATTAACAAATTCTTGATGAGTCACTCTTTCCAAGACTTCTCCACGTATTAGTTCACATTAGTCAATAATTCTTTTAATTCAATTCCTGTAATTTTGTTGGTCGTCTAACGCAAACACGTGATTTTAGATAACCTCAAAGAAAAAATCTAACGGGCTTAGATCCGGAGAACGAGCAGGCCACTATATGAATCCTCTACGTCCAATCCATCGATTTGGAAAATTCGCATCCATAAAATCCCTAACCCGTCTATCATAGTGAGGAGGTGCTCCATCTTGTTGGAAGCAAACATTTTGTGGTAATTGCCCATTCTGTTGAAGTGCAGGAATAATTTTGTTATTAAGTAGATCCAAACACCATTCAAGTTTCCGTCGATAAAAAATGGGCCTATGAGCCTATTTTCGACAATTCCCATCCAAACATTTAACATCTGTGGATGCTGGGTATATGCTTCATGAATCCAATGAGGATTCTCATTTGACCAATACCTTGAGTTATGGCGATTAACTGTTCCATTTGAACAAAGAGTTGCCTCATAGGAAAAAACTAGAAGCAAAATTTTCGTCGACACTACAGCCATTCGTCCATTAACCGTTCGCAAAATTCGACGATCAAAATAATCGTCTGACAATTCTTGAACCAACTGTACCTTATACGGATGATACTTTTCACTTTTTAATCTTTTCTACAGAACGTCGACTGATACCATGGTTTAGTGCCAAATTTGTGGTGGAAGTTTGAGGTTATTCAGTCCGCGGTCTTCCAGGCTTTAACAAATTTTGTACCATCCCAGTTGTATTAAAATGTTGTAAAGTTTTAGCTGTTGAGTGTGATATAGGATTTCTCTCCGGATGCAAATTATTGAAAATATGAGTTCTAACACGATCACCATAACCGATCATCATTAAAATTTCAATACGCTCTTGAATTGTAAAATTTATTTACGTCATTTAGAATTTGACACGTACTAAACAGTACTCGTATTTATTACTATGCATATATACAAACAACATCAATTATTATAGTTTATCTAAATAGTTTTTTGCTCCAATGCAAAAAACTCAAAGGAGATTGATTAAAGTGCTATATTCCTCGTTTTTACAAAATTTTTTAGACTCACTAATATCAGTATGTATGAATTCAAAATAACAAGCTCTTTCAAAATCTGTAAAAATATATAGGGTGTCCCATTTAAATTAAATAAGTTGATGGCATTTCCGGTTAAACCGGAAGTATATTATCAACAAAAAAATGTGTATCAGATGTATTTTGTTCCATTGCACTTACCTGCAAATTTTCATCAATATCGTTTTTTTCGTTTAAAAGATATTTACTTGGTTCCATACTTAATCCCAACCCTGTATATATAAAACAATATTTTTTCCTGTCAAGCTGCAACTCTAAACGACGAAAGACTATGTCTTCCCTTCTCTTTATGCAGTTTCGCAATCCACCTAACTACAAAATGTTTAATGATGTAACGAAATTGTACGTTGACTGCAAAAAACTATTTCACATAAAAAGTTATCTAGAAGAATGGATAGTTCAATGATATTGAAACAGTTAAGGTAAAAAACTACCTTTCACCAACCTAGATATTGACAACGAATAATGCAACAAATATTCAAATACTTAGTATATTATTGAAAAAAAGTTGATCTATGAACTAGGTAATGAAACATGTCAGTAGAAGAATTGAAACTATCTTTTTAATACACTGCCTAAAATAATTAAAGGAACAAATATGACTTGATAATTCTATAAATATTAAAATCTAATGATGGCTAACAAAAATTCCACATATAACCACACCATCTCAAAGAAACTACATTTTACTTAACGTTTTGTAATCATGACAAACATCAACCATTCAACAACATTCCTTGGTTTTTGCATGAACGCAAAAGGTGTTGTCACGTCGCGTGCAATAAACACTTATTTTTTACACTTGTTGCATAGATAATTAGTTTTAAATGAGTTCTGAAACTGTTAAAATCGATAATGATTTTGATGGAAGACGGAAAATGCTTCTGAAATCTTGTTCCAGCATATTATAGGGACTAAGCTCATAAAGGTTAGCTAAATGACTAGGAACACAGAACTGTTCACCAAATCTGGTAGAGTATTTATGGGTATCACAGCTCTTAGCAAACTCCGAAATGTTACCCTTGACATATAAAATAATTTATATAAATAGATACATTATAGTTCGCCCCCTTTCTTCACATTTTTTGCCTTTAGGAAGAACCTATGCCTATGCCATAAAATATGCTGTACGAGATGATTCTTCAGGATGATATCTATATGAGCCGTAGAGCGTTTTTATTTCATTGGAATTATCACAAGAACCGTTCCTTCACTAAGACTCACTCCTTCCCAAATCATAACAAATCTATCACCAAATGAATGCTGCAAAATGGCACTCATGTGGATGTAGGTAAACACGTACTCGACCATCACAATGAGTCGAACGAAATAATGATTCATTCGTAGGTCTCCACTGTCTAAGATGCTCACAAGACCTTCTGATAAGGAGTTGAAACATGTTATTTCCTCATCTCAATGAGCCGTTTTAAGCCCAATTTGAACATCTTCGGCTATAGAAATGCGAAAACACATCAGTTCTTGTAGTTTCGCTGAATTAGTTCTCGATTATTATCTTGTTTCAAGCGCACGTGTCTTGTAAGATTTTTCGAATTTTGATTTGCAGTTGGAGGTGAGGGTGTCGCTATTGTCACGACTTTTACACTTCCGCTACTGGAAGACATGTATTGGTTGTGATTTTGGTGTCTTCTTCAGTCCGTGATTAAGAGTATTATTTCGATGGATTAAGCATTTAGAGTTCGTGGACGGAGAACATATACCTTGTACTGATGAGGCGCAAATACGCCGAAATCGGTCTACAAGTTATGTTTTTCCTTCTAATTACAAACCAGAATAGTTGGTGTTGAATATCTTGCAGATATACCAACCCCGTTTGACTTTGATGGTGTAATTCAATAGCCGCCGGTGCCTATACCCCGTGAAGTAACTATTTTTGAATAGATATTTACGTAACTAGTTATGAAAAGAGCGATATTGTTTAATAAGCGTAGTATTTGCCAAAACGAGCGCTAGCGAGTTCTCCAAATTACGCGAATTAAACAATGTCGCTCTCTTCATAACGTGTTTACGTACAACGTTTTATCTAATTCCGCGCTTTCATAATATTTAATAAAATCTTCAATTACAATGATAATATTAAAGTGGATTCAAATGGTGCTAGAAGTATTGTTACTATGATGTATTCACCCAGAAAATTGACTTACTTTAAATAACTGTGTCCTGAATAATGCTGTTTTCAATGTTTATAAATTTTAAAATACTATTGAATTAAAATAATGGGGTAATTGTCAGTTTAAATAATGAAATAATTGTCAGTTTTGACAGTACCTAATTGATAAATTATTCTTTGAAACTCATGTGGTATCTATAATGTTGAAACATAAACAGTTACGTAAAGATTTTACATAACTACTTTTCATAACTGATATATGAAGGTTATGAAAAATGTGACGTTACCTAACGTCAAGGAGTGTCACATTTAGGTAGGTACTGTCAAAACTGACAATTATTCCATTATTTAAACTGACAACTATCCTATTATTTTAATTCAATAGTATTTTAAGATTTATGAACTTTGAAAAAAACATCATTAAGGGTACAGGTAGTTATTCAAAGTAAGTCAATTTTCTGGGTGAATACTTCATAGTAACAATACTTTTAACACCATTTGAATCCACTTTAATATTACCATTGTAATTGAAGATTTTATGAAATATTATAAAAGCGCGGAATTAGATAAAACGTTGTACGTAAACACGTTATGAAGAGAGCGACATTGTTCAACTCGCGTAATTTGCAGAACTCGCTAGCGCTCTTTTTGGCAAATATTACGCTTGTTGAACAATATCGCTCTTTTCATAACTAGTTACGTAAATAACTATTTCAAAACTTATAATGCGTTAAAATAATTGTAATAATACTTAATCATATTTTATGATTATCAAATTGTGGAAGTAATATGTACCTATTTAATATAATTTTTTCCTGAAGTAATAGTTTTTTATATTGGAAGTTCAATTTAAAAAATTTTTAACACTTATTTTTATGATGAGTGAATCAATCAGTAACTTTTCCAGTAATTAATAATATTAGGTATTCTTAGCGAAAAATTACAAAAAGATTATAATTTGAATTTATCTGTGGCTAAAATGGCGGTTTTGGTTTGTCATATTTTATATTTTTACTAAAATAAATATAATCACAGTTGAGATGTAAAAATTATTGTAGCAGTGTATTAGTATATTTCGCAAAAGAGGGGCAAAAAATAAGTGACCGAAACCTCGTTTAAAGCGATCTAGTTTTTACAATATATGTAGTTAAAAAAATGGCATTCATCCAATTTCCCATTACTTCAATAACCTTTAACGATATAGTGTCTAACTAAATTGCATATTGAGTTTCATAAATCTGATCTCTGAGTAATCACAGGAATACTCTGACTTAAAGTTTTGAGAAGATCAAAGGCATTGCCTGATACTACGTAAGGTATTCAGAAAACTTGAAAAGTATTCAATTTTGCTAGACGTCTGAACATTCTGAACTGAATCATTCTGTATAAGAATTATTGCTATATTTAGGAACAAATTGTTATTTTCACCTTGACCAACATTTAAAAAATGTCGTTTGAAAGAAAAACACTTGATTTTATACAAAATTTTCAACTTGGTCACTTGCCAGTGTTATGCAATATGTAAGGTATCATCACAAATAGTTTTCAAATTACGAAATAACACGTGTTGGTCATTTTGAAAATTCCGATAATTACATTATTTTTTGTTAAAGAAAAGTTTTAAAACTGCTTCCCTGTCATTATAGCATCAAAGGCGGCCCACTACAGTGTTGGATCGACTGCATCTTATTGTGTTTTGAACGATTTTTCAAGCCGCACCATATTTCGGGCTTTTTTTAAACAATTCTGAGATCTAGGTACCATCCATAGCTCTTTATCAACATGCGCACCACCTACCCGCATCTTGCAACAAAATAGACCAGTGAAGTATTGCGAATTAACATTATGCATGCACTTGGGCATCTCAGGGCTGTCTGTCTCTGTACCATGGTATGAGTCACATTCATTGTTTGTCTTTTTTTTCAGAACTTTTGTTAACACTTCTCTCTCTTTAATTATGGATTACACTGCAATGGTATCACTACCATCTACATTTATTTATTTATATAATATGCCATACCAAAAAAAATGTTATAACAAGTTTAAATCATGTTCTCCAGATTATTTTGAAGTAGTGTATATTACCAATTCTTTCTTGTTTTAGATGGTTGGGAGCTATAGCTCAATCTGCTTATATGCTAGGAGTATTTACAGGTGCTGTGGTATTAGGAAAAATGGCGGATAAATATGGCAGGAAACCTATTTTCTGTTATTCAGCAGTATTACAATTAATAATAGGTGTAGCAGTGGCTTTTACCCCCGAATTCATATCTTTCTTCATATTAAGATATTTTTATGGTATTTTTGGATCAGCTGGTAGTTATATACCAGGTACGTGTATAACTGATAATTTTATATATAGAGTGTCCTGTAAATGAGTACCGTAAATAACAGGCATGATAGATTGTTGAGAAATATTTAAAATACACAAATGCAACTTTTCTCTAACCTTCTTAGCTTATGAGATACAGGCTGTTAAAATTTTTTTTTTCGGGCCGAGATGAGAAACTCATGTTCAAATGGGTCCTTGATCAGTACCCTGACAGTGTTGGACTCATCCGCGCGGGAATGCCCACCAACCAAAACCACCTCAAACTCGCCGTTACTCCCGCCTTGGAATCACTACCCTAGCATACTTCAAGACGGGCGACGGTCCCTCACGCACTCTCCGTCATCTTCTCCCTTCTATCACTCCTACCTCTCACATGCCATTCGAATCCTTCTCTTTTCCTAATCATGCTCTCTACTACGCCACTTATCTCCATCCATTTCTCCTCGCCCCTCAACATAATCTCCACCATATTTTCCCAATACACCGCCTATACCAGTTTATTTTCCAACTTCTTCAAAACTTCCTCGTTCTTCCAACATCTAAACACATATCCCACATCATCCTCCACTTCACATCTCTCGCACACTCCAGTTTCTCTCTTCCCAATCTTGTGGAGGCAACCCACACTCGACCCATGCCCTGTGAGCACCTGCGTCAAGAAGTAGTTCACCTCTCCAAATTTCCGGTCCACCCAATTTCTCCTGCTCCCAATCGCTCCTTTTAGCGCTCCCCCATACTCATCCCACTTTCTCTTAATTTCCTCAACCATCCATTCCTGTACTTCCGCTCTGGTCGCTCCCCTTCAGCGTTTCTGTCTGGCTATAGCCATCAAGTCCAATGGATAGGACCTTGACAGCACCACTACTGCCAGTCACCCACTGTCCTGTACGCCTGAACCACCTTCAGGAGTATCTCTCTCGCCACCCGCAGGAGTGGTCTAACCCTCGCATTTACCCCTGCTTTCTTACCCCACACTTCCGCGCCATACAGTACTTTCACATTGCCCATTAATATTCCTAGCCATGCTCCCCTTACTTTTGCCCTCTGTGCAGTCTTCAATATATAGATTTTGAATGATAATTGGCTATCCAACCATACCCCTAGATACTTTACTGCTTCCTCCATCCGAATTATCCTTCCCTTCACCATCACCCCTACTTCCCTTGCCTTGCTCCGCCCCTTCACCAGTAGCCCCACCGTCTTATCCTCAGCCACTTCCAGTCCACACCGCTCTATCTCCTCCACAATCTTCCTACACATCCTCTCCGCCTTTCTTTCTATCTCCACCTCTCCCTTTGCCGTACATACCAAACAAACATCGTCTTCGCATGCTATCCCACAAACTTCATCAATCACATACTTCCAAATCGTCGGTCCCAGAACCGAGCCCTGGGGCACTCCAATCTCCGTCCCATACCTTCTCCCTCTAGTGTCAACTATCACATGCCCCGTCAGATAGTCCTCTACTAGATTAACTAGCCCCTCCCCTACAAGCTTTATTCAACGCGCTTAACACCACCCGTTTACGACACTGTCGAACGCGTTTCCTACGTCGAAGAACACGAGTAGTGCCAATTTCTTACTCCTACAGCTACCCTGCCTAGCCCTTTCCACGAAGTCCACCACCCTGCCCAGCGCTGAGATGCATGATTTCCCTTCTACAAACCCATGCTAGTTTTTCTTAAAACCACCATTCCTACCAATCCTTACCTTTATTATCCCCTCCATCAATTTACCCAAACCACACAGCAGGCTGATGGGCCTGTAGTCCCCCGCCCGCTTCCCATCCCTACCCGTCTTCTTCACAAGGATCACCCTGGTCACCTTCCCGCGGGAACTCTTCCTCCCTCAGTATCCTGTTGAATAGTTCCATAAAGTACTCTCCATTGTCATCCAACAGCCTCTTCACCATATCACCTTTCATGCCATCTATCCCTGGGGCTTTTCTTAATTTAACATTTCTCCCCTCCCTCCTCTACTTCCCACTTCTCTACCGGCCTTATCCCTTCCATTTTCCCTATCTTCCTAATATTCTGAGCTTCCTGAATCCTGCCCCCTACTCCTCCTACCCCTGTGAACAATTTTTCTATAAACTCTGTCTCCCAAACTTCCTCTGCACCACTTTCCTATTTCCACCCATTCTTTTCACAGCTATCTCATACGCCTTTCACCATGGGATGTTTTCCAACTCCCCCAGTAACTCTTCCCACCTCCTTCCCTCTCCTCTTTTCACCAGTAATTAGTCTTCCACTTCAGCCTATTAACCCTCTTTCCTTCTATCTTGCACATCATACAGTTTCTGTACATCATGCCCAAGGGTGTTTCAAAAATAGTAAAATAAAAGTTTAGGAAATCCTCGTACCACGCCACAGGCTTATTAGAATTTGACATAATTAATACTGTTGACGTGTTTTGAAAAGACAATAACCCACACAAAATTTTAAATTTGTACTTCCATCAGTTCCACCCCCCGAGAAGATCTGAAATAAGATGTGTATTTCTTCTGCACCTTTTAACAGCCTGTAAATCACAAACTAAGAAGGTTAGAGAAAAGTTGAATTAGGGTAATTTAATCTATCATGCCTCTAATTTACGGTACTTACTCATTTTCGGGACACTCTGTATAGAGAACACTTATCATTATTGCATAATATCCTCCAACAGTAAAATATAACTGACGATGTTTGTTTTGTAGGATTTGTACTTACAATGGAGTTAGTTGGTCCAAGCAAACGGTCAATCTGTGGAGTGGCTTTCCAAGCAAGTTTTGCCACTGGTATTATGTTAGTTGCTGCTTGGGGAGTATTAATAAAGGATAGACAAGTTTTACAAATTGTATATGCTTGTCATGCTTTACTTTTAATCGGACATATATGGCTTATGGACGA
The DNA here is from genome assembly GCA_910591685.1 of Galerucella tenella. Classification (NCBI taxonomy): domain Eukaryota; kingdom Metazoa; phylum Arthropoda; class Insecta; order Coleoptera; family Chrysomelidae; genus Galerucella; species Galerucella tenella. The sequence goes on along the minus strand of CAJUYH010001256.1, from coordinate 2,528 downwards.
ATCACCTAGGTGAGTAAACTATTATTTCGTCTACCTTATTATCGGGAAACCAATCATATGAACACCAAAAAAAGGGCGGAAAGTATGGTATTGATGAGGTGCCATCGCAAGTAACCAATCAGGAGTCAATGTTGACGATTCTACATTAGTAATTTGTAAACATAATCGAAATGATATGACCATTGTCTAATAAAAAGTAACCGAATGATTTTATCAATTATCAATATACATCATTATTTAATCGCAACTTCTTATGAAAATCTTTATTATAGGTGGTTGTGGAGCAATGGACGAGTACGCCAATCTGTCGAGATAGTGAAAAAGGCATTGAAGATGAACGGTAGTCCCGCAAATCTAGATACGGCAGAATTTGTTAGTAAAGGTATGTCAGAAGACAGAACTAGTAATGAATCCGGAAGCATAGGAGACTTATTTAGAACCCCTAACTTAAGAAAAAGGACACTTAACGTTATGTTTTGTTGGTTTGCCAATAGCTTGGTATATTATGGACTATCTCTTGGAACTAATTCTTTGCAAGGAAATCCTTTTATGAACATGTTTGTAATGGCTTTAGTTGAGCTACCAAGTTATGCCGTTACAGTTTATTTGATGGACAGGTAAGATTTGTTTTTTTATGTTTAAACATTTTTCATATTTCCCTTTTTTCCTTAGAAATCGATATTAGCTATACCAATCAAGGATTTTTGTAGCCAAGATGTAACAGTTATCCGAATTCGAAAAACTATGGCGTCTCGTTTTGGTATTTAATAACATCGTTTTAAAAGAGGAAAAAATATATATCTCTTCTTTCAAACATTTTTATTCCGTAATTATTCTGTTCAAGAATTAAAATTATGTTTTTCATAATAAAATTACGGAAATTTCTATTATGAAAAACATAATAGAAATTGCCGATTTAAAATTATGAAATACATAATGAAAATTCATGAGTTTAAATTATGAAAAACATAATAGAAATTCAATTTCCATTATGTATTGAGGTTGCCTATACTACTACCTGAAATCGGATAGTAAATGCATTACTGCAAGATGGGCAATGGAAATTTAATTTCTATTATGTTTTTCATAATTTTAATTCTTGAATTTCTATTATGTTTTTCATAAATTTGAATCTGCAATTTCTATTATGTTTTTCATAATGAGAATTCGTGTATTATTATTATGAAAAACATAATGGAAATTCAACAATTAAAATGATTGAAAACATAATGGAAATTGAAGTAAAAAAATTATGAAAAACATAATACAAATCCGTTTTGTATTATTTATTCAATAATTTTTATACTTGAATTTGTAGGTATAATGTTTTTCATGATTTTAATTCTTGAATTTCTATTATGCTTTTCATAATTTTAATACTTATTATGATTCTAATAATAATAATACACGTATATTTCAAGAAAAACATAATAGAAATTCAAGAATTAAAATTATTGAAAACATAATAGAAATTCAATTTACATTATGTATTGAGGTTGCCTATTCTGCAGTAATGCATTTACTATACGATTACAGTACTTGCATTAGATTAGTATAGGCAACCTCAAAACATAACGGAAATTGAATTTCTATTATGTTTTTCATAATTTTAATTCATGAATTTTTATTATGTATTTCATAATTTTAAATCGGCAATTTATATTATATTTTTCATAATGGAAATTCCTGTATTATTATTATGAAAAACATAATTTCAATTCATTAACAGAATAATTAGGGAATAAACATTTTTTGAAAGAAGAGACATTTTTGTTATTGTTTTTAAAACTATGTTATTAAATACCAAAACGGCACGCCATAAAAAACCGTTACTGTGCAATGCTTCGATCATTAAATAAACTATAGAAACATAACCCGCTATTTTGTAATATGTGTAAAGTAATTTATTAGGAATTGAGCATCCAAGAAAAGCGATTCTAATATATATCATTCTTTTTTAGGTTGGGAAGACGATCATTAACTGCTGTGGAAATGATAATTGGAGGAGTGTGCTGCATTTTTTCGGCCAGTTTAACAAATGGAGCGGCATCTCTAACATTTATGTTCATTGGAAAATTCTTAATAGCTAGTTCTTTTGCTATAATTTACAACTTCTCCGCCGAACTTTTCCCGACAGTTGTACGAAGTTTCGCTATGGGATTGGGAGCAATGTGTGCAAGAACATCTGGAGCAATGACTCCACTTATCGGTCTTTTGGATTCTTTTGACCCAAAAATTCCAGCAATGATATTTGCTGTTATATCTATAATATCAGGGCTTCTTGTAATGTTCCTTCCAGAAACGCTTAATAAACCCCTTCCTCAAACTTTACAAGAGGGAGAGACTTTTGGACTGGGGGATACTACGTTTGCCAGCTTATGCAATAAAAAACGTTCTGAAAGTATCACTGATTCCAAAACAAAACAAAGAGAAGCAGAACAAACGCAGCCACTTCGATAAAATTTCGAGATTTTTAGTTAATATAGAGTAATGGGTGTAATTGTTACGCCCAATTTCCAGTGCAATTA
>CAJUYH010001255.1:72832-108229 GCA_910591685.1 Galerucella tenella | reverse complement strand
CATGTCACATAAACTAGCAGCATACAATTCGATGATTCATAGAGCATTTTCGGTTCCTATGAACAAATTTAATTTTGATAGAGAAATTAATACAATTAAACAAATAGCCACATCCAATGGTTATCCTTTACATTTAATAAATAAATTACTTAATAAAAAAGAGAAAAAGATTGCGTTACAACTAATATTTCCTAAACAAACTAAAGAAGTAACAAATTACAAAACCATCACTTATGCTGGTAATATTTCCAATAATATTTCAAAGATAATATCTTCAGCAACAAATACAACAATTTCTTTTAAAACAGAAAACAATGTAGGTAGAAATTTGCTAAATGTAAAAACAAAAATAACCCCATTAAGAAAATCTGGGATATACAAACTTAAATGTCCGGATTGTAATGCTGTCTATCTTGGTCAAACCAGTCGTAATTTTGAAATTAGGTACAATGAACACTTACGAGCATACAGATTAAAACAACCAGATAAATCACATTATGCAAAACACCTACTTGACACTAAACATTCAGTAACACCTAACACAGAACCAGAAATACTACATGTTTGTGATAAGAAGCAAGAACTGGACTTCCTCGAAGAATTAGAAATTAGAAGACACTTAACAGACCCACAATATAAAGTCCTCAATGAACAGCTGAATCTAGGAAGTTCTCCATTATTAAACTGTCTTCTTAAGTAATAATTGTAAAGATCAGCAGATATAGTTTTCCTGGTTTCCTATATCATTGCACAGTTATACTGATCTTAAATGGGACAAAGATATCCAGAATATCCCCATAGGGCTAATAATATCAAAGCTACTATTTGTAAAATCTTCTTCTTTTTTCTATTCATATATATTAAGTCAATCACTAGATAGGGCACTATTTGGACTAGCCAAATATTTATCAAGTATACATCATGTCAAAAGTAACTTCTGTCATTCTGATGATGATATTTATATCGAAACAATTGTCAATTTACTTGCAATTTACAGATTTTTACAAATATATTGTGGAGTCATTTAAAAACAGTTAGTTTCATTTAAAACCATATATTTAGCAATATGTTACCTAAACTTTTAGTTTGAAAAAACTGTAAGTATTCAAGAGTTTTATAAGGTTATTCCGCAAATTTCCTTGCATAAGAGTTAGTATTAATAACAACCACCTCAGTAAAAACTTTGCAAATCAAAATTGCCCCTTTAGGGTTATGGCTGGCAACCATTATTATTGGGCCGTCCCACCCATACGGTTCAACAATGGAAAATAAAAATCTTTTGGGTTGTGAAAATAAATAATAAATATTTTAAATATGTATATTTAAGACTCGTAAATATATACAATAAATTTTATTTAATCGTCCTTATATTCAGAATCGGAGCTATCACCAGTATTTATGTCAATGGTAATTGGTTGAATGCCAATATCAACTATATTTTGCTCTCGGGCATACTTTCCTATAATTTCATGAGTATGCCTAACACATTTTTCCCAAATTTGTGGATCACATTGTTCCAGTGCCTCTTTCCACATATTTATAACAGAACTATCTGAATAACCATCTTTTCCAATATATTTATTGTAATATGACTTGCAATTTGCCCAAATTAATTCAATAGCGTTGAATTCACAATGATATGGCGGTAGTCTCAGCATGACCATGTTCTCGTAGTAACTCATCAATTTTATACACATTTCCTTTTCTATTCATTTTTGCAATTTGTAGCAATTCAGGTTTTGTAAGTTTTGTATCAAACTTAATGTTGTTTGTTGTCGTCAACCATGTAACAATCTCATTTTTTGTCGAATTAGTAGAAGGTTGCTTTTCTAAAAGAACACTATGGTATGGAGCGTTATCCATAACAATAGGAGATGGCTCTTCTAAGTTGGGAATTAATTGAGTACTTATCCATTTAATAAAGATTTCATTGTTCATTTTTCCATGGTAATCAGATACTTTAGATTTTGAGCAAAATAATAAACTGGCTTCAGAGACAAATCCTTTGGTAGAACCAGCACGAACAATTATAAAACGTTTACCATCATAACCATCTGGTTTACGAACACTTTTAGTGCTGTTGTCTTGCCAAGAATATGTTTTATTTCCTTTCGAATAGATCCATGTTTCATCCAAAAATAAAAGCTCTCTTGGGTGAGTACTTGAAAGGTTTTCCATATATTCACGTAGAAAATTGGCTCTCAAGGCTGCAATACTGGTCCGCTCCATTAAAGCTCTTCGATTGTTATCTTTGTTATATTTGAATCCTAATGTTTTTAACAAAATGCTGAGAGATGTTTCGCCAATAGATAGAATTTCTCTTTCCCTTAATTCACAATTTAAGGTAGACAAAGTAACATGCTTCTCTAAAACAAATACAAAAATTATAGTAGAGATTCAATTAGAACAAATACCATGTTTTCAATGATATTATGATTGTTCATTCCATCAATGTTTAAACCTTGACTGTTCAAAAATAAGATAAATTTAATAGTTGACTTAAATTGTAATGTAGTCACAAAACTACTAAAATCTATATAAATACCTTCCTAAATTTTTCTTGAATATACCCTGATTTGAATACTCATTACAAAATACCTACAGCTACATTTTACCAAAATATTTTAATCAAATAATAAATAAATACTTACTCTGTTGGTACATATCATATAGTGTGTCCCGTATCTGTATCTGTAGAGTGGGGAGGGTGAGTGTGTGTCCCGTACTGCCATCTTAGCTCCCTCAGGTAGATCAGTTGTTTTGGATTTAGAACAAGTTCTGCTTCTGCCTGGGCTTGAAAGCATTTGATTGTTTTCTTTCCTTTTTTATAGCATATACTGTCCGCCGAGATATTTTCAAGGCAGCAGCTACCCTCTAACATAAAAAAAATTGATTAATGATAAGTATATTGCTCAACAAGCATGCACTTAAATATTTATGTTACCTCTTGAACACATGAAAGTGGTTCCAAAGGTCCTCCATTTCTTTTTTGCAACTCAAAATACTCCAACACATTTAGAACCAGCTCCTGTGCTTGCGAATTTAACGTTTTTCCAGGCATATTCTAAGAATAAAAATCATTCATAAATAATTCTGGTCTTTCAGAAAATTAGGTCAATATTTTCTACATTGGTGGAAGCAAAATATGTTTTATATAATTCAGTTTGATGGAACTCTATCCAGAATCATGATGAAATGTCAATTTAAGGTTAGTTTTCATTGCAAAGTAAATAAATAAAAAGTAGATGAATAATCTTTACTTACCACAAATATTTGAACACTCAGGTATAAGTTAGTCGTTATAACAACTGTTTTTGAAATAAATTTATATGCAAGGGGCAAAAAAATATGTAAAAATGTGAAATAAAAATGTAAACAAAGTCTTCGGTCTGTCAACCTACAAATTCGCGTTAAACTTATCGCCGACATTCATCATATGGCTATCTCTGTTTGTTATATTATGTTGTAATGGAACAAACGGTTTCATTTCGGGGGTTTAGATTCTGTGAGTAAGAAAGAGACGTACTACAAAAAGTAGTATGTGAATAATTTCATACATGGGAAAAGATTCAGCGAACGGACTGTATGTTTATTATCAAAGAAAAGCATCCTAAAATTTATAACGAGTTTAGTGAAGGGGGTTTCGTGGTGCAAAAATCAAATAATAGGTTTTCGTCTTTCGTCGGCCTGGAATCACCTTTCCATTAAACATATTTTCAAGCAGTTCTCTAACGTTTACGGTACTATGGATGGAGGCACCGTCTTGTTGGAACCAAATTTTCATACGTTCTTCTAACGGAAGTTCGTGCAAAAAATCACTTACTTGATTTTCTAATAATTGTAAGTAACGTGCAGCATTTAACGATTGTCGATAAAAAAATGGTCCAATTAATTTATTTTTGTAAACCCCACACCATACGTTCGTTTTAAACGAATATTGGCTACGACTTTTTATTACAAAATTTGGATTACTGTTGGACCACCAGCGACAATTTTGTGATGAGACGGTTCCGTTGGAAGAAAATGTGGCTTCATCGGAAAAAATTATACTTCTTGCGAAAAACGGGTCTTCTTCCAACTTTCCTTGGATCAAAGCGCAGAATTCAAATCGAACATCGTAATCCCTTGGTAGTAATGTGTGTACGAATTGAGGTTTGTATGCATGATATTTATAACGTTTTAAAATATTTGCCACTGTATCTTTTTTTACCGAAGTATTTGTGATTAGAGAAGCCCTTTTGCGTAATCCGATTTTTGGTTCTTCGACGACAGAAAGCATCACTTCCAACTCAGTGTCTTCATTGGCAACCCGTTTTATGCGTTTATTATTAAATTTATTATCAACACTTCCACTGGTCTTGAATTTCTCCATTATTTTGGTAACTGTTGAATACCCGATGCTTCTATGGGGATGTCTGTTGTTGAAAATATTTGCTGCCTCTCTATGTGTATTGTAATTTACTCCAACCATTAAAACTATTTCTATTTTTTCTTCACAAGTCAGTAAAGCTGCCATTTTAACTGTAATTTTATAAAAACTAACCCATTCTGACATTCACTGTCAAATACTTCATGACAGAGCATCCTAGATTACATTAAATTGTACCAAGCCAGAATAATTAATACGGAATGAATATTAAATAATCACCAAATCTTAATTTTTATGTTAAATAGCTGTAATTGCATATTTGGATATAACTTTTAATTTTAAACAACTTTACTTCTTACAATTTTTCTGTATTGTAAAAAATAAAGGTACTTTACTCTTGAGTAAGATTAATATTTTTTGACAAACCTCGTATACGGCTCAAAATGAGAAATATCTAATGGTTGCATTTGAGGTTTTAGATAATGCAGAACTTTTTATGAAGAATAACTTTTTTTCCTAAAACCCATAATAAAAAAGTTTCCCATATGAGTCCAACTTAAGTAGACACACTGTATATGGAAAATTTTAGAAATGACGTTAAGGGTTGATTTAGTTTGGGATAACTATATTGAAAAAAGCTTAAAAGGAAATACTAGAGAGAAGAGAGGTAAAGGAAGTAGAAAATTGGTAAGACTTGACACAGTCATACCAAAAAATTGGTATTATTTTTTAAGAGATGATTACAATAAAAGGGAATTGTTGCCTTATTTCTATGTATTTTAGCAGTATCTCCTTGCCCTCAAACAAAATACTAGTATGTAACAACGGTGAGGAAACTCTATATAATAACTACTGCGAAGACATAATCAAAATCACATCTATCTGTAACCATGAAGAAGCAGATTCAAGAATATTTGTTCATTCCTTGAATTGCCTACATAACAAATTAAATAAAATACTAATAAAAACTGTGGATACCGATGTCGTCGTGCTTGCCCATTTCTACCAATACTTACATCAGGAACAAGATGTTTGGTTGGAATTTGGGGTAGGGAAACATTTGAAATATATCAATTGTAAGGAAATATGCAATCAGCTGGAAGATAAATGCCTGGGTCTTCCTATGTTTCATGCCTTTACTGGTTCTGATGTTACATCATCCTTCTTCGGCAGAGGGAAGAAGAAGTGTTGGCAGACATGGGAAGCTTTTCCTGGCATAACAAACATCTTCAAGGAGTTAACAATGCATCCAAAGGAACCCAGTGAACAACAACTAAATAAGTTGGCTAAGTTTGTCATATTTCTTTATGATAAGCATTCAGAGTCTGAAAGCCTTGATTTGTGTCGGATGGAGTTATTTTAAAAAAAAAACAACAGATCTATTGAGAGTCTACCTCTAACATTAAATGCCCTTTCATTGCACATTAGAAGGTGCATTTATCAAGGTGGTTTTGTTTGGGGTCAGTTGACAAAGACTTTCCAAAAATTTCCATGTCCATCTGATTGGGGATGGTCGCTTGAAAATAATAAATGGGTGCCAATTTGGACCACCATAAAAAAATATTAAATTACTTACAGAAACTTTGATTAAATGTAATTGCAAAATTTGTAATCATAGATGTAAATGTTTTGTTGAAAAATTAAAGTGCACACAACTATGTACCTGCAAGGAATGCTGTAATTAGTTCATACTTATTATTATTTATTTATTTGTTTATGAGAAAAATGTTTATGTTTTTTAGTTAATATTCTTCTATATTATATTGAAAAAAACTGTTGTTTTCATATCAACTACTGGAATGATTAGTTCTAGGTACTGTTTTATTTTATTATTTACGTTGTAGACCCCGATATTAATATTTTTTTTTTCAAACTCAACAAAGTATATTGAAAGTGTTCTATTTTATATTTTATAAGACAAGTTCAGTTTTTTTGTCGAATATTTTCTTTTTATAAATAAATAAGATACTTTCTGCTCCGCATTTTGGCCCGAAAACCCAACGTTCGACCGCTACCAGATGCGATAAATAAAAAACAATCCTAATAACTTATTATATACCAATCGATAGGAGATTGTTTGATCTTCAATTTTGTATTCCTATAAAATTTTCATATTATGAATCATTTTTGAGTAATAGGCAAAAAACTTACTTAGCAAAACATGCTGCTGCCATTTTTTTAATCACCTTTCAAATGGCGGAAACTAAAAGTTTCTATGTCTCACCGTTTTCGCAAAAAAAAATAAAATATGAGGCCGCGCGTGTCACCCTTTGAGAAGGTGGTGGGGGTGCCTGCACAGGATTTCGAGGTGGGTCTGTTCTTGAATCTATATAGGTCCTGAAGTTGAAGTGGAGAGGTCCTGAAGTTGAAGCAAAGTTGTCGGTGTGGAAGTATAGATGTCTTGGAGTTGAAGTATAATTGGCATGTAAACGGTATCCTGGCGGTAACGGTATTTTTGCAGGGATAACCTGGCAGTAACGGTATTTTTGCAGGGTAGAATTGTAGAATTGTCGTAACGGTCAACGATAAGAGAAATTTAGATCACAGAACTATATTGGAAGTGGTTACTATGACGGCAAGCGGTAAAATCGAAATTATTTCGTCAAATCGGAACAGGTCGATAGACATGTTACATCCCCTCTCCTCCGGGAAAAAATGATTCGAAGAATTATTATTTTTTATTTAAAAAAGAGTTAATAAGATGAAGGAGGGTGAAGAATCAATGCAAAATCTATGTATAGTAGGTAGGGAAGGTAATTGTCAAAGGTAGCGGTAAGGTAGTTTTGTCATATTGTGATTATCGTGTCGTTATGTCATCGGATAAGGCAAAGCATACACTGAGAACGAAAGGTAACGATAGGGTGCGATAATTTCTCAGTGTATATAACGATAAGGTAAGGTACGGTAGGTAGTGTTTTGATAAAACGCTGGGATCTCAGATACGCAATTCCAGCAAATACCAAACAAATGTCTCCGTGGAGACACAAAAATAAACACGGGGAGTGATGTCAGCCTAAAATTGATTCAGAATATAATTCCGTCGGAATTCTAATTATTTCATAAATCAGCCTAATTTTCACCGAGCAAAGAGTAAAGATTTGTCATAAAGACGTCACCCAAGGTGAAATACTACTTAACCTAGCAAAAATTTTGGCATGGCGACAACACTAGTGTTCCATAAGGAACGGTTCTAAAATATCCGATAACGGTAGGTAGTTCACAAATTTCACAATATGGCAACGCAAAAGGTATGTCAAGGAAGAGAGAAAAAAAATACATAGATATTTACTTCGAATGGGTAACGGTAAAAAGGAATTGACGACATATGTGATTCTGAAAGATAAATCAAAGGTTGAAATAAGGGCGTTTGTGGCAGGAATAGTATGTGGCGACATAATGAAAACATAAAATTGATAGACTTATCACATAATTAAACTAAAATAGGTACTAATTAAAAGACAGAAAGCACAAATAGAGGCCAGAAATAACAGCGCCCAATCGACAATCGGTGAGGTTGCCAGTTAGCGTCCACAGTAGCCATTGGTCATCGATCCGAAAGTCGATCCAGCTCTATATATTTCGTCCTTTGATATGCCTTCTTCTTAAATTGAACAAGGTAATAAAAATAAAATTACACCCATGATCCTGTCAGGAAATACGGTACATCGGTTAAGAACTGTATAAAAATGTGGCCAACCTGGTTAAACAATAAAAAACGACTAAAAACTAAGGAAGTGTTGCCATTGAAGACAAGGGAAAGGGAAGAGATTGCTATGAAGAAATAGAGAGACTAAGCAGTCCTGTTTTCAAACCTATTACATTTGTATACCGAGCGCAATCCGCCACTCAGCAAAGACAAACCCGGTTCAATTGGGGCCTAACGTCTCACGGTACGTCAATCGAGACTCTACGTTAGCAAAAGTATCATTTTATTGCTGAGAAATGATACGAAAAACTCGGGGCAACAAAAAGATATACAACAAAAAGGGGGACCAAGAATTTGAATGACGTGAAATCCATTTCCGCAATGGAGAGCTCTCACGGTGTCTAGCCGGTATTCTTATTTTTTGTAACAGAATTTAAGAAATGCCGCAAATGTTGCTGTTAAAAAAGAGAAAAAAATATTCATCCAGTCAAAATTCAATGCAACTACACCTAAACAGGCGTGGAATACTGCTAAATCATTAGATTTAATTTCCAATAGAAAATATATCCCACCACTTCCTGATAACATAAATAACCCTGAATTTTTGAATCAGCATTTCCTTTCATGTGTACCGGATATTCAACCCAATTGTGATGCTTTATCGCTCTATAAGGATAGAAATTTGGGTATCCCACAATCGTTTACTTTTGAAACTGTTACGGAAAAAGATATCTTAGACATTATTGTTAAATTGAGGAGTAAAGCAACTGGCTTGGATGATATTAATATATTAACCCTTCACCTTTGCATTCCATTTATTTTACCATTCTTAACCCATGTGATTAATTTTTGTTTGAACAATTCAATATTTCCTGCAGCTTGGAAAAAAGCTAGAATTATTCCCTTACCCAAAGTGTCGAATCCATCATCTCTTAATGACTTGAGACCTATCAGTATTCTTCCTACCATGTCAAAAATTTTTGAAAAAGTAATACAATTGCAAATGAATAGGTTTAAAGAAAAGTATAAGCTAATTCCAGATAATCAGTCAGGTTTTAAAAAAGATCACAGTTGTTGTACAGCGTTACTATCAATAATTGATGACATTCATACATCGACTGATGAAGGTAAACTTACTATGCTAGTACTATTAGACTACACTAAAGCGTTTGATACCATTAACCACGAACTCTTCACATCATTACTACGATGTTACAATTTTTCAAATGATGCTGTTTTATTACTTCAAGACTATATCAGTCATCGAGTACAAGCAGTAGAATATGGTGGAAAATTGTCTTCTTTTTTATATAATCCCAAAGGTGTTCCACAAGGCTCAATTTTGGGCCCTCTGTTTTTCAGTCTATATATTTCTAATTTTCCCAAAATTTTCTTATCCTGTAGACAACATTTCGATGCCGACGACACTCAAGTTTATCTGTCTTTTTATCCAGAAGAGTTTGACCAGGCTATGGCAGCAATTAATTATGATCTTAGTAATTTGAATAAAGCTTCTGTAGACCAGTGCGTAGCTCTCAACCCTATTAAGTCAACGGCAATTTTATTTGGGAAAAAAATTGATCGATTAAATTGCTGAATTCAAGTATTTCAATTGACAAGCAGCCTATTAAAATAGAGGAACAAGTTAGGAACCTGGGCATAATTTTAGACCAAGATCTTCGTTTCACAAAGCAGATATCTAAAAATTTACAAAAAGCATATACAAATTTACGCCTACTTTATCAAATCAAACATATGTTAACAAGTCAATTAAGAAAAGTGCTATCGGAAGCTTTAGTTCTATCAACATTCAATTACTGTGACGTTTTATACAATTCACATATATGTAAATTTGATGAAGATAGGATACAAAAATTGCAAAACAGCTGTGTGAGGTTTATTTATGGAGCGAGGAAATATGATCACATTAGTAAATTCTATGGTAAATTGGGGTGGTTAAAAATGAAGCAACGAAGATTATTACATTCCGGGTGCTTATTTTATAAACTCATTTCTAATAAAACTCCTGTTTACCTTTCCAGGAAAGTGAAATTCAGAACTGATGTACACAATTTGAATGTCCGTTTTAAGGGTACACTCACTCCTCCGCTGTATCATAATGCATTATTCAAGCGTTCGTTTAGTTATAGTATTACAAATATTTATAATAACTTGCCAGTTACAGTTAGAGCTTCCAAATCATTGCAATCATTTAAGTTGAAACTACATACATTTTTAACTGATAATCCTAATAATTAATCTTTTTTTTTTCCCAACTTCCTCCTTTACCTGAACCCATATTAATTCTATGGGATTAAGTTCACAATGATAAGGGGGAAGTCGAAGAACTGATATACCACGAGAAGAAGCCATTTCTTCTACAATGTAGGTTTTGTATTTATTCTTGTTCATTTTTGCAATTCTGTAAAGTTCTTTCCTTAGTGGATCTTTTGGAAACTTAATATTTTTCAAAATAAGCCACTCCAAAAGCTCTGCTTTACGCCAACGACTTGTGGGCAATGCTTCTCGTAACCGTGAATGGTAACTTGCGTTGTCCATAACAATAACAGCCCCTTTTGGAATCAGATCCAACATTTGAACAAACCATTCCTCGAAGACATCCCCATTCATATCTTCGTGATAGTCCCCCGTGCGATTTGAAATAAAAGTTAATAATCCACCATCAACAAAACCTTCAGAACTTCCAACATGGACAATGATAAGTCTTTTTCCTTTTCCAGATGGTGGCTGCAAACCTAACGACAAACCTTCCACGAATGCCTGCCTTCCGCTTTTGATGTTTTCATCTTGTCAAGATTTGGAAACTGTATATCCAGCATTTATCCATGTTTCGTCTAAGTAGAAGATTTTCAAATTTTGTTCTCTGGCATGTCGAATGCTTCTTAAATAGTCTCTTCTCCAAAAAACTATTTCCGGTTTATCTATCAAGAGAGATTTTCTATTATGTTTTGTATATCTGAAACCCACATCTTTCAAAAGTTTGCATAATGTCATTCTGGAGAATTTTGGATAGTCCGTATCTTCTTGCACTGATGTCATAATTTTGTCAAGTGTTGGAATTTCCTTTCGTAAGTAAAATCCATGGACTTTACGCATTGGTCTTTGTTTTAATGACTCATCGATCTCAATTGGTTTTCGGCCTGAAGGAGTTTTAGGGGGTTGAAGAGTTCCATTCTTGCTTTCTTTTAGTAATCTATAAATTGTTGATTTAGCAACACACAACATAGCAGCCGTTAATTCCACAATATCATCAACACTTGCACTTGGATCCTTGTTTTTCAATGATATATAACAATTCAATATCAGAGTTTTTTCATTTAAAGATAATGGACCTGTTTTTGGTCGTTTAGATGGTCCTTGGCTTATCGACATTGTTTGGTACTTGCACAATTAACATTCAACAAATGTTTTAAATATATTCCGACTGTTTACAATATTATGAAAACCATACAACTTCATACAACTTTACTCAAAGAACTAATACTAAGTACTGATTTAATGTACCTACTTTCTTTTAAAATAATATTCCCGATAATGTTTCTAAGAAAACTTTACTCAAAGAACTAATACTGAGAACTGATTTAATGTACCTACTTTCTTTTGAAATAATATTCCCGATAATGTTTCTAAGAAAACTGGGTTGTTCAATACAACTTACGGTATACCCTCTTAAAATATATTTTGGTACGTCTATGAAATCTACTTAAATGAATGATTTATTACTCCTTGTCCTTTCTATATAGACTATAAATTGTTAGCATTTTCGGAAATTACACCATAAAAATCTCCACTTAACGGTACGTTTCTGGCAAAATTCAAAAAAGCGGGAGAGTAACCTGTAACGTCATGTTTTGCGGTTCTTATTGCTTGTGCAACTTTATGTATTGATGCATCCCAATTTTTATGAGAGGAATTGTCATGAATGTAACAACGTAAGGCAGTAACTATGGTTTTATTGGTCCGTTCTGTATGATTGACTTGTGGGTGATAGCGTGCATTGTAGAAAATTTTTTGTACTTTATATTGATTCATCAAATTTTTGAAGAGGGAAGAGGTAAAGACTGTGCCATTATCGACGGAAAATATTTGCGGAACTCCAAAAATAAGAAAAACTTGATTTTCGATAAATTTAACAATACCAGCAGCTGTGGCATTCTGCATAGGGTGAACAAGGCAAAATTTAGTAAACCAGTCTGTTATAACGAGAACAAATCTATTGCCATTTTTAGATCTGGGGTATGGACCTATTAAATCAGCAGAGATCCATTGCCAAGGGAAATTAATGTCTTTGTACTGGCCCATTATACCAGCTTTAGGTAAATTTTGGGTTTTACAGGAAGAGCAAACGGAACATTTCGTGATATAACGAGATACAGTGCTTCTAAGTTTTGGCCAATAGTAGATTTCAGAAATTCGGGCGATGGTTTTAGAGATGCCGAGATGTGCACTAGTTTGATTGTCGTGAAATGTCTTTAGGACATCAAGTCTGTTCGGGGTAGGGACTACAATTTTCCAATTAGATAAATTACTAGATATGGGGTTTGGAGAGAAGACATGTTTGTAGAGGACATTATTTTCTACTTTAAAAGTGGGGAATGACTCAGGATTATTATTGACTTAATCAATCATGGCGGTATACCAAGTATCTGGCTTGAAGGTAGTGACATCAATCACTGAAATGTCTTGAAATGAACGGGAAAGTGCATCACTTACAACCATAGTGGTTCCTTTTCTATGCTTGATTTCAAAATCGAACTGCGATAATCTAAGTGAAAGACGAGCTAAGCGTCCACATGGGTTGGAAAGTTTTGACAGATACTGTAAAGATGAATGGTCTGTTTCAAGTGTGAAGTGGGTTCCTTCCACATAGCCTCTAAATTTTTCTACACCAAAAATTACAAAGAGTCTTTTTCTGTGGTACTGTACTTTCTTTCGGTTTTGTTCAAGGTACGACTTGCATATGCGATGGGGTGTTCGATACCATCACATTGTTGATATAAGATTGCACCAAGTCCGGTGTCACTAGCGTCAGTCTGTATAATGAATTCCTTCGAAAAGTCAGGGCTTGCAAGAATGGGGCTGGAAGTAAGTCGTTTTTTGACTTCAATAAAAGCATTTTCAGCCTCAGATGTCCAGGAAATCGGTTGTCCTTTTTTTCTGCCATGAAGAAGGTCGGTTATCGGGAAACAAACGGTAGAAAAATCTTTGATGAATCGGCGATACCAGCCAATTAAGCCAATAAGTCTTTTGACTTCGGTAGTGTTTTTGGGAGCAGGATAGTTAAGGATTGCGGAAACTTTGTCTTCATCAATTCGAAGACCAGCTTTGTCGACTACAAAACCAAGGAATTTAAGAGAGTCTCGACAGAATTCACATTTTTGGAAATTTACAGTAAGGTTTGCCTCTTTAAGACGAAGATATAACTTATTAAGGATTTCTAAATGAAGTTCGAAGGTAGGGGTAGCAATAATGATGTCATCCAAATAACAAAAACAGTAGGGCCTTAAAGAAGGGTCTATAACAATGTCCATTAGACGTGCCATAGTTTTGGGTGCGTTAATTAGACCATAGGGAGTGGTTCAAATAAACCTAAGCCATAGACAGCGAAAGCAGTTTTGGGGCAAGAAGATTCGGTAAGGGGTATTTGTAGAAAGGCTTTTTTTAAATCAATGGAGGTAAGGAATTTAGCGTCTCGAAGTTTGCTAAGAATGACATCTACTTGAGCCATGGGATAGGAATCCGGAGTGGTTATTTTATTCAGCTTTCGGCCATCGAAGCAGACGCGGCATTCTCCAGACTTTTTTGGGACTACCCAAAGGGGTGAACACCAAGGGGAGTTCGAAGGTTGAATGACATTTAGTCGTAACATCTCGTTGACTTCTTTTACTAAATGACCTTGCATAACTGGGGATAGAGGATATTGGCGTTGTGCAATCGGTTTTGCATCACCAGTGTCGATATCGTGTTCGACAAAATTCGTTCTGCCAATTTGGTCAGGAGGGGCAAGAGAAGAGAATAAGTTTATAGTTTGCTCGAGTTTGTTTTTTTCTTCAATAGAGAGAGTAGAAGCTGATTGTATTGTGTTAATAACACAAGTAGAAGAAAATAAAGAGTATGACAAATCATGAAAACTTATGTCTATTTCGAACAAGCTCAAAAAGTCCATTCCCAAAATAAGGTTATGGGTTATTGACGGTATTATCAATATTTTTATTGTCTTTGTAACGTTATTCACTGTCATTGGTGCGGAAATATAGCCCATTTATTGTTGAGGTACACCGTCAGCGGTGGTAATATTCAAACAAGAGTCATACTGTATAGGTAAATGTAGAGAATGCAACAAAGAGAAACCCTGATTTCCAAGAACAGTAGAATTACTGCCTGTGATGACTGTTTTGTACTTCCTGAGTCTCACCTCAGGAAGTACAAAACAGTCATCAGACAAAAACAAAGAGAGGCGTGGAGAACCTACTGTGAGGAAATCGAAGATTTCCCACAAGCAGCCAGACTCCAAAAAGCCCTCTCCAAAGATCCCTACCGTCACATTGGTACACTAACCAAAGAGGATGGCACAAAAACTGCCAACCTCGAGGAAAGCCTTAAACTATTAATGTCAACTCACTTCCCTGACTCCAAAACTGCTAACACGGTAACATGGAGGGAAGAGGAACACCACAACCCGACGGATGATGACTGGCGGATAGCACGACAGATCGTCAACGAGGACAGATTAAGGTGGGCCATCTCTTGTTTCTCCCCCTTTAAATCACCAGGAACAGACGGCATTTATCCAGCACTACTTCAGTGGGGCCTGGATGCTTTAACGCCGCACCTGGTAGGAATCCTCAGATCCTCATTGGCACTGAGGTATATTCCAAAAGGTTGGAGAGAAGTCAAAGTTGTGTTCATACCAAAACCAGGAAGAATGGACTTTTCTACTCCAAAAGCATATCGACCCATCAGCCTCACATCGTTTTCGATGAAGACCTTGGAGAGGCTGTGCGAACGATATATAAGAGATGCAGTGATAACGCAATACCCATTGCACCCAAACCAACATGCATACACTCCAGGGAGATCAACCGATTCGGCTCTTCACCTTGTGGCGGGCCGCATCGAAAGATCGCTGGAAAACAAGGAGTCCACCCTGGGTGTATTCATAGATATAGAAGGTGCGTTCGACAAAACCACTTTTCCTAAGATAACGAACGCACTTGCCAACAAGAATATCCCCCAAACTATAAATGGCTGGATATATAACATGCTCTCAAAAAGAGTAATAAAAATCAGTGTAGACGATGTTACCATCAAAGGCTTGGTTGTAAAAGGGTGTCCACAGGGAGGGGTACTTTCACCACTACTGTGGAACATGGTCTTAGACTCCTTGGTCAGCCGCCTCAATGATGACAACCTCTACACAATAGCTTATGCAGATGATCTAGTCATTCTGCTAACAGGAAGATTTGAGGAGATACTCTGTGCTCTAATGCAAGAGGCCCTCAACATCATAGAACAATGGTGCAAAGACCATTCTCTGTCAATAAATCCAAAGAAGACAGAAATGGTACTCTTCACGAAAAAAAGGAAGCTTGCAAAACATCAAGTGCCAAAGCTCCTAAATACGGAACTTGAGTTCTCATCAGAGGTGAAATATCTAGGTGTCACATTTGACAGTAAGTTAACATGGAACTCTCATCTAGAAAACAGAGTAAAAAAAGCATACATCTCTTATGAACAGTGTCGCAGAACCATCGGCCGTACCTGGGGAATGTCACCCAGGGTTACTGCCTGGATCTACACTGCCATCATCAGACCTATGCTAACGTACGGCGCGATTGCCTGGGGAGTTAAAGCAAACCAGCTGACAGTCGTCCGTAAACTGGATCAAATTCAAAGAACAGCATGCCTTAACACAACAGGAGGCATGAGAACCACACCAACCAGAGCGATGGAGGTGATCCTTGGTCTCACTCCCCTTGACATACACATCAGGGAGGTTATTTTGATGACCATGACACGCTTACGCTCTACCGGTATACAAACTGACGTAGGATCTGGTAGATTGAGACGTAACCTATGGCATGAGGCACTTAATGAGGTCCCACTGCTGCAGGCAAATACGGACGCAATCTCACCACAATATGCCTTCCACAGGCCCTACAAGGTAATCATCAAATACAACACACAAGACACATCAGAAGAAGGCGCACTCCGCATCTTCACGGATGGCTCTAAAACCAATATGGGCTCAGGATGTGGAATTTACTCCAGATCGCGGCGATGGGCCGTAATGTCAGCGTTGCTCAAACAGAGCTCACTGCTATCTCCATCGCCGCAAAAGAGATTACCAAAAGAAACACAGGTAATAAAATTCACATCCTCACGGATAGTAGACAAGCACTACTAGCCCTGAACAGACCACGTATCACATCAGGCCTAGTACTAGAGTGTCACCTGTCCCTGATCGAGGCCTGTAGCAACAACGAAGTCACTCTAGGCTGGATCAAGGGGCACAGTAAATCGAAAGGTAACCACATTGCCGACTCACTAGCCAGGAAAGCAGCCTCCCAAAAACTCTTGGGACCCGGCACTTTCATTGGTCTGTCGGCGTCGGCTATGATTGACCTAATAAAGGAACACTCCCTTGATAAGTTTAGGGGTAGATGGGACGATGCAGAAGGTTGCAGGCTTGCCAAGGAACTGCTGCAGTACCCGGACAGCAAAGTAGCCAAAAAATACGTGACTATGAACAGACAGAACCTTCGGACAGCCACGGGTATTCTGACCGGTCACTGCCACCTACGAAAACACCTCTACAGACTGGGTCTGTCTGACACCTCACTCTGTAGAGGATGTGAACAGGAAGATGAGACTGTCGAACACATTCTTTGTGAATGTCCGACACTCTCTCAATTTAGGTTTTCCGTATTCGGCGAGTACAGGCTAACACAAGCCAACATGAGGGAGCTTACTTCCGGCGACGTTATCGCCTACTTCAAACAAGTAGGCTGGATGACGAGCCAGAAGGAATTCTGAACCTCGGAAGGATGCACAATGGGCCAATTGTGGCCTAAGTGCCGTGGGGGTCACCCACCCTTCAAATTCTTACAGATACAGATACTGCCTGTGTCAACCATAGCTAAAACGGGTACGTCTAAAATTTTCACGGTAAGGTAAGGTCTATTATCATTAGGTTTGTTTTGCGAATATGGGACAGGTATTAATGGAGGTTGAAACAGTGTTTGACTGAGTTGAAGATAAGGCAACTGGCATATCACAGATAGGTACAGAAGTAATATTGTCAGTAATCGAAATGTTTTTGTCATTATCTGTTTTCTGGATGTCGTTAGTGTTCGGTAAGGTATTTGTAAGTTGTTTGGTAGGTAAAGGTAATGGTTTGCCTGTATTTCTAAAATGATTGGACGCTAGGAAATCTTTAACAAAGATAAGATAATTTTGCCATTCAGCAGCGGAAGTTGAAAAAGTTAGTTTTGGCTTGTAGGGGGGTTGTGATTGTTTGGAGATCTGTTTGGAAGTCTGTTTGGTCGTATGCTCGTTCTTCTGGGGTTTTCTGGCTGGGATGTAGTTGATTGTGCTCGACTGGACACAGCGGCCAGATTCGGAGGGCCAGTCTGTCTCGAGTTTTTTTTGAATGCATCTACGACATTTAGGTTTTGTGGTGTTTTTTGCACCGCAACCGTAGCAAAATATAGATTTGAGCGAGAAACATTCGGAATATTAATGACCAGTTTTGTTACAATTCCAACAAACCAAGGAGGTTAATGCTGAAACGTTTGCGGAAGTTCTTTGTCTTTGATTTGACGGGGAGGAAACATAAAGGCAAGATAAATCTGGTTCAAGCAATCTAGGATTATTAGGAGAAGGTGATTTATATCTCTCTGACCAAACACGGGATTCTTCAATTCTTTTGCACAATTCGGTTAATTCATCAACTGTTTGGGGGTTATGAAGTGCTAAAGACGAGATAAAAGAAGGTAAAAGGTTCCTACGAATCTTCGCAACACGAGTACGTTCGTCAACGACACTAGACAAGCGAAAAAATAATCCTATCATGGAAGAGATGTATACAGCAACTGGTTCGTTAGTACCCATAGTGCGATTAGAAATTTCCAACTCCAAATCAGTCTCATAACTGTATGGCAAAAAGTCAGCTTTTAACTTTGCAACAATATCTTTCCAGGAATGAAATTTACTACGATTATTAAGATACCATGTGAAGGAATTGTCTTTAAAAAGTTCACATGACTGCAGAAAGAGCTCATTTTCTGTAACTCCTCTAGAAAGTCTAAGGACTTCAACTTTTTCCAAAAATAAATGAAGTGATTCATTTTTACCAGTAAAGAAAACATTCCATTTGTAAACTGGATCATGTCTTCGATGAGAGGTGTCAAAACGAGTAGTGGAGGGAGATGAGTTTGAAGGTGAGGTGTCTTCAGTTCTATAGTTTGAGCTAGGCGTTGTTTTTGTCGCAAGATCAGCTTCTAATAGTATTAGCTTATTTGTCAAGGTCTGTGGTGTTAGTAACTGCTCGTTACTTTCGGCATTTAATTTATTAATTCTATTAGTCAAATGTGTCAATCTTGAATTGATTCTGGAAAAGACTGGTTAGTTTTTATTGCCACTAAATTGTTCAATGATATCTGCCAAGTCAGTAATTGTTTCTGTTACTTCTAATATATCGTCCTCAAAAAGGTATGCATTAACTGGGGACGAAAAACTTCTATTAGAATTTTCCCTAGCAAGAAGACCTGTTAAAACTCTTCGTTTCTGTTCCGACAGTATCCGGAACGACGGAGATGGAAGGAAAGTGGGTGGATAGACTCAGAGTCTCAAGGAACAGGGAGGTGGTTATAGAGGCAAAGAAGGGGGTTGAGGTGAGGGGAATTCTGAAGGAGGTGGAAAATGTGACAGGAGCTAGGGCAGTGGAGGCGGAGAGGGAAACAAAAACCATTAAGATGGTAGGGATAGACCCATGGATGGAAGATGGAGTGGTGAGTGAGAAAATAGAGTAATTGATTGAGGAAGGGACGAGGGTGTTGAAAGTGGTGAGGGAGAGGAACGGCATGAAAATGGCGGTGGTGAGGGTGGAATGCGAGAAGGCGGTAGCCTTACTAGGAAAAAGGGAAATTAGGCTGGGCTTGAATAGGGTGAATATAATAGAGGGGAGAGAGGAGGGCAGATGTTTTGGTTGTGGAATGAAGGGCCATCAAGTAGCGAGATGTAAGGCAAGGAGAGTGGAGAAGACAAGGGAATGCTGGCTATGTAAAAGCGTGGGACACATGGCCAAAGACTGTCGGCAAGCCTTCCTTTGTAGGGTATGTGGGGGAAGGGGACACAAGCCAGGGGAGACAGAGTGTAGTAGGGGGAGGAAGGTAGTTAATGAAGGTAATGGAAACGAAGATGGAAAAAATGGGAGGGACCCTCTGGACCCCTTAGAGGGGATGAGTCCGGTCAAATAGGAGGAAGGGGCGAACAGACCTCGGGAAGAAAAAATGTGGAGGAGGGATGGAGGGTGTTACAAATAAATTTAGGAAAATGCAGAGTAGCACATGATATTCTAGATGAGGTAATTGGTAGGAGGGAAGTGGATGTGGTGTGTGGATCTGAGGTGAACGCTAGATATGTGGGAAAGCAAGGTTGGATAATGGATGATACAGGAGAGGCAGGAATAAGAGTGGTGGGAGATGGAATGAGGGCGGATGAAGTGAGGAAGGGTAACGGTTGGGTGGTAGTGCGAATTGGAGACATGGTGGTGTACAGTGTGTATATAAGTCCAAATGTCAGCCTAGAAGAATATGAGTGGAGTATGACAGGACTGGAGGAAGATCTTAGGGTGTCTAAAGGTAAAAGGAGAGTTGTAAGAAGAATGGTGACAGGTAACTTCAATGCCAAAAATACTGCCTGGGGAGGTAGAAAAACGGACAGGAGAGGAGAGATCCTGGAGAAAGTATTGACATCCAACGGATTGGCGGTGCTGAATGATGGACTGTTGCCCACCTTCGTGAGGGGTGCTGGGGGTTCATCATTTATTGACATAACAGCGTGTGATGAATGGCTGGGGGGAGGAGTGAGTAGTTGGAGGGTACTGGATGATGAGGAAAGCTTGAGTTTACATAGGTATGTGGAGACGAATATAAGAGGAGGGAGAAAGGAATTGGTGGAAGAGTGGGGATGGAAGTGGACGAAGTCCGAGGCAAAAAGAGTGAGGAAGAAATTAAGGGAGGAGATAGGTAGGGGACTTGGGCATGATGTAGAGAAACTGTATGATGTGATACCGGGCTGCAGGAGAGAAGGGAAAAGGGGTAATAGGCGCAAGTGGAGGGCTAATTACTGGTGGAACGAGGAAATAGAGAGTCTGTGGCGGGAGTGTAAGAAGGAACGAAAGTAGGGATGGAGGGAAAAGTGGGATATAAGGAGAAGAAGAAGGAACTGGAGCGCAGGGAAAAAAGAAGAAAGTGGGAAGAGTTACTGGGGGAGTTGGAAAACAACCCATGGGGGAAGGCGTATGAGATAGCGGTGGAAGGAATGGGTGGAAACAGGAACGTGGTACTAGAGGAAGATTGGGAGAGAGAGATTATAGAGAAATTGTTTACAGGGGTAGAAGGAGGTGGGGAGGGCAGAATTCGGGAAGCCCAGAATACTAGGGAGATAGGGAAAATGAGAGGGATAAGGTCGGTAGAGAAGTGGAAAATAGAGGAGGGGGGGAGAAATATTAAGGTAAGGGAAGCCCCAGGGATAGATGGCATGAGAGGTGATACGGTGAAGAGGCTGTTGGATGACAATGGGGAATACTTTTTGGAACTCTTTAACAGGATATTGAGGATGGAAGAGTTTCCGGAAAGGTGGAAGGTGGCCAGGGTGATCCTTGTGAAGAAGACGGGTAGGGATGGGAAACGGGTGGGAGACTACAGGCCCATTAGCCTGCTGTGTGGATTGGGTAAATTGATGGAGGGGATAATAAAGGTTAGGATTGAGGAGGAAGTTGATAGGAATGGGGGTTTTAGGGAAAATTAACATGGGTTTGTAGAAGGAGAGTCATGCATCTCAGCGCTGGACAGGGTGGTGGATTTGGTGCAAAGAACTAGGCAGGGTAATGGTAGGAATAAGAAATTGGCCCTGCTTGTGTTCTTCGACGTGGGGAACGCGTTCAACAGTGTCAGTGAACGAGCGGTGTTCAGCGCGTTGACAAAGCTTGGAGTAGGGGAGGGGCTAGTTAATCTAGTAGAGGACTACCTGACGGGGCGTGCGATAGTGGACACTAGAGGGAGAAGGTATGGGACGGAGGTTGGAGTGCCACAGGGCTGGGTTCTGGGACCGACGCTTTGGAAGTGTGTGTTTGATGAAGTTTGTGGGATAGCATGTGAAGAGGGATGTGAGATTACGGTGTATGCGGACGATGTCTGTCTGGTATGTACGGCAAAGGGAGAGGTAGATATAGAAAGGAAGGCGGAGAGGATGTGTAGGAAGATTGTGGAGAAGATAGAGCGGTGTGGATTGGAAGTGGCTGAGGATAAGTCTGTGGGGCTACTGGTGAAGGGGCGGAGCAAGGCAAGGGAGGTAGGTGTGATGGTGAAGGGAAAGAAAATTCGGATGGAGGAAGCGGTGAAATATCTGGGGGTGTGGTTGGATAGCCAATTATCCTTCAAAACCCATATGTTGTAAGCTGCACAGAAGGCAAAAGTTAGGGCAGCGTGGCTGGGAAGATTGATGGGTAATGTGAAAGGACCCGGAGAATGGAAGAGGAGGATAATTGGTAGGACGGTAGAGCAGAGTATGCTGTATGGCGCTGAAATGTGGGGTGAGGAAGCAGGGGTGAATACAAGGGTTAGACCACTCCTGCGGGTGCAGAGGGGAATACTTTTGAGGGTAGTGCAGGCGTACAGGACAGTGGGTGGACTGGCAGCAGCAGTGCTGTGACGGTCCTATCCATTAGATCTGATGGCTAAAGCCAGACAGAAACGCTGGAGGGGTGCGAGGAGAGAGGAAGTACAGGAATGGATGGATGAGGAAATGGAGAAAAGGTGGGATGAGTATGAGGGCGCGCTAAAAGGAGCGATTGGGAGCAGGAGAAATTGGGTGGACCGGAAATTTGGGGAGGTGAACTACTTCTTGACGCAGGTGCTCACAGGGCATGGGTCCAGAGTGGGTTACCTCCACAAGATTGGGAGTGAGACTGGAGTGTGCGAGAGATGTGAAGTTGAGGGTGATGTGGGACATGTGTTTAGATGCTGGAAGAATGAGGAAGTTTTGAAGAAGTTGGAGAATAAACTGGGAGAGGCGGTGTATTGGGAAAATATGGTGGAGATTATGTTGAGGGGCGAGGAGGAATGGATGGAGATAAGTGTCGTAGTAGAGAGCATGATAAGGGAAAGAGAAGGACTCGCTATGGCATGAGAGTGGTGGGAGTGAAAGAAGGAGGAAGATGAAGAGAGTGTGTGAGGGACCGCCGCCCGTCTTGAAGTATGCTAGGGTAGTGATTCCAAGGCGGGAGTAACGGCGAGTTTGAGGTGGGTTTGGTTGGTAGGCATCTCCGTGGGGATGAGTCCAACATTGGGGTACTGGTTAAGGACCCAGTCGAACATGAGTTTCCCATCTCGGCCCGAAAAAAAAAAAAAAAAAAAAAAAAAAAAAGTATCCGGAACAGGAAAATTTCTGATTTTAATCTCATATGATAGTTCAAGTGACTTCAAGTGGTTGGCCTGCATCTTGTAAGTGTTTAAAAGGAGAGAAAAATAATAAGAAACGGTATCTAAATCAGCAGTACTAATCAAATAGCACTAACGAAAGCAAAGAATCTAAAATCCAAATGAACATAAAAGCCTGGCAACGAGGTATAGATAAAGAAACTGAATGTAAGCGCATGACTATAGATATAAAAACAACATATACACACTACCCATAAATGTCATTTAAAATAAACAATACTGTACGATACTTTCAACAAATTATACGATATTTTCAACAATTTATATTTAGTAATGTAAATGTTGCATAATGACTAAATATATAACCAATCAAGATCAAAAATGGATCATAGGTTGTCATAGGAATTATTGTAACACATCACAATTCTCATGCTATTCAAAAAAATTGGAATGAAAAATGTTCATTTCTAAAGATCAATAGTTAACTTGGCAACACTGCACTTGATTAACAATATTGAAGAATAGGTAAGTAACAGTAAGTTTAAAGATAAATTGTTACTCTGGCAACACTGCACTTGAATAACAATATTGAAAATAGATAAGATGTTTCAGTTTGTGTAACTCGACACAATTCAACTGAACAAGATAAAGAAACTGAGACATTTCAGTTTGTGTAACTAGACACAATTCAACTGAACGAGGTATAGAAAAGATAGATTGAATATG
The DNA here is from genome assembly GCA_910591685.1 of Galerucella tenella. NCBI lineage: Eukaryota > Metazoa > Arthropoda > Insecta > Coleoptera > Chrysomelidae > Galerucella > Galerucella tenella. The sequence goes on along the minus strand of CAJUYH010001255.1, from coordinate 84,801 downwards.
ACATTGAAAAATGAACATCTCAAAAATTTGCTTTACATGTGACAACACTGCCAAGAAATCAGATGTTATACACCATCTATAAATAATCGATAAAAGAAAATTTAATTATCTTTTTAACAACATAAGATTGTGTTAAATGTTACATGTAGACCCAAAAAATATCAAAACGAAATTTAAAAAATATATTAGATAAGGCAGATAATGTAGGTAAAATGTGAATGCAGGGACGTTACATTTAATCAAAAGAGTGAAAAGGTAAAAAATTAATTATTAAAAGTTAGCAAAAAGTTTTAAAAAGCTAAAAAAACTCAAAGTTAAAGACAAAAAAATTCAAAAAAAGCAAAATATCTATAGCCCGTTTCAACCCAACTGTCATACAGTGCAACAAAAACAAGGGGCGCCAAACACTTGTTCTCTCCTTAAGAGACAGATCCCGGCTAGAGACTCTCTCAAGGGTGGATCGACTCCATGTTGATGCCACACTAGGTATGCCAGAGGGTTGACAGACTATAAGAACTTAGGGCGCCACTACCTTTTTAGACGTCGACGAAAAAAGATAATTTAATGTTAAGAAAAGAAACTAAGGTGAAAAAGGTAGAAACACCTTGTAGAATTTACTTAAAAAGTTAAAGTTAAAAGAAAAATAAAAAAGTTACAAACTTACATAAACCCGGACACAGTCCCTACAGCTCTTACAGCCGGGTATAGAAGAAATTAAAAAAAAGTTTAAACATTAAATTTATTCTGCCTCAGGAGGTAACATGAAGGAGAAGTGAAAAAACCTGTACTTCTGTAAGGTACTTAGCTTATGTCCTGAAGTTGAAGTGGAGAGGTCCTGAAGTTGAAGCAAAGTTGTCGGTGTGGAAGTATAGATGTCTTGGAGTTGAAGTATAACTGGCATGTAAACGGTATCCTGGCGGTAACGGTATTTTTGCAGGGATAACCTGGCAGGGGTATCCTGGCAGTAACGGTATTTTTGCAGGGGTAACCTGGCAGTAACGGTATTTTTGCAGGGGTATCCTGGCAGCTGTGCTTACCTAGAACTTCAGGTGGATTAGGGATATGTAGGAACTTGAATGTAATGGGGCACATAATGTTGGTTTAGCTTTTCAGGTAAAAAAGGAAGGCAGTTGTTTGAAATAATGAAATTTAAATTTACTGAAAGCTTTCCAACATATATGTCCCATTTAAAACAGTAAAAATTATCAGCCAAATTAAAAAAGTACTAATGACCTTAAGTATTAGTTATAGTAAAAAGTTATGAATAAACCATTTCTAAAAGAATAAAATGTTTAATGAAATGTGAAGCCGGCACTGGCAGGTTTTTATGATAAGAGAATATTTGAAAAGGTTAAAATGCAAATGTTATCTATCTTTGAAAATAATTAGGTATTCTACAACAGAGAATCTAGCAAATGTTTGCATTAAAAAAGGTAACAGTTATTTACGATAAAAGATTTAGTTTAAAAGTAATGTACAAGTATAAAAGAAATGTAGTTGACCACGTGGTATGTGTATATTCGTCTATCTCTGTAAAAAAATAAGAAATGCACAAAAAAATTATATCAGCCACTACTTTAGAAAAATCTTGATAAATATAAATTATAATTTTGGACTTACCACAGCAATTTAAGGTAAAACAATTAAATTTAAGAGACGGTAGAAAGATACGTCCTCGCTACTCAAGGGTCGGTAACGGAAAAGAAATGAAAACCACCTCATAGAATCGAGCGTTGACATCATATGTCAATTGTCGTAACGGTCAACGATAAGAGAAATTTAGATCACAAAACTATATTGGAAGTGGTTACTATGACGGCAAGCGGTAAAATCGAAATTATTTCGTCAAATCGGAACAGGTCGATAGACATGTTACAATATTTTTGCAAAAACGGATAAACTTGTATGTGCTGTTGCAGCTAGATATTTGAAAAGCCATGGAAATAAGCAATATCATCTGGTTGCCTCTCGCAAAATGAGAATTAGCCTCATTACTAATTGAAATTCGAAAACATATTAAAGCTAAATCTCTACTGGAGGTTTTTGATCTAGTAAACTTTGATATGCTTGTGAAGTGTACAAAGACAATATCTAGATTTGATCCAAAAACGGAAACATACAGCGCGCCATCTTTAGTGTCCAACATGGGATCACAACTTAAAGAATTTATTGATGTAGCTTATGATGTCTATTAAAAAAAATTCATTAGAAACGGATTATACAAGGAAACTTAAATCTTTAAAAGATTTGGTTTCTACTGAGTGGCAGTACCAGTATCGACGCTATCAAACCAGGACTTGAGTCAGAAAAAATGGAATAAACCGTCGCTAAAACCACTAGCGGGAGATTTAACTTTACTCAGGTCTTATTTACTTTCTGAAGGTGAGAAATATCGAAATGCATTAGAGTTGAATCCACAGGACGAAAAATCATTCAAGTCGTTACAAGAAATATGCTTTGTTCAATTACTTCTTTCAAACAGAAGGAAACCCGGCGAATTGCAAAGACTCACCGTTCATACTTATACAACAAAAATAAACAATAATATATCGAGTGAATTTGAGAATTGTATAAGAGAAAGTGAAAAAGCGTTAATAAAATCAAAAAGGATTGTGATTAAAAGAAAAAGAGGTCGTGGTGTCCCTGTCCTATTTACCGAGAAATGATCAAAATACTGGAATATTGCTTGAAAATAAAACACACATTATGAGGAAAGATAGTGTTTATCTATTTGCTAATACAAAATCATCTACCAGCATTAGTGGAACCAAATCTATTTATAAACATGCGAGGCTTGCGGGAGTTAAGAACGCTGCTACTCTCACATCAATAAGACTGAGAAAGCATCTAGCTACCATGTCACAAGATAAAGATTTATCTGAGCAAGATTTGGAACAACTAGCTATATTTATGGGACATACCTCTGAAATTCACAAAACTTATTATAGGCTACCGAATGATGTCTACCAAATGTCTAAGGTATCTAAATTGCTTTCGCTCAATGAAAAAGGAGAAGCTTCAAAATATAAAGGGAGCTTTTGGACGAAATTGACATGAACTTGGATGCTATCGATGATGAACTATCGGAGGACGACAACGATGAGGCAGAAGGCATATCAACAGACCAGCTATTAGATAATGGACAAGTGATGGTGAGTTATAACATAATTCATAATTCTACTATCAGGTAGCAATTTAATTTCATCCTTCAAACAAATGAATTAAGTAGAGTAAAACTTATTAAGCATAAACGATAGGAATATTCTTGGAGTAATCTGGGGAAATTGGTACAGGAATTGCAAAAAACTGCAAAAAAATTATACTTCAAGTGATTGTGTGTTTCAATATCACAACCTATGAAGATTTCCTTCATATTATTTTCATTTAATTGCTTCATGATACCTATCAATTACTTTTATGTAGTCCCCTATTTATGTCTTGTTTACGTGCTGATTCATCATAGGGTATTTTCATAGATGTGCCATTGGTACTTGTTAAAACTAAAGAATTATCTTAGCATAAACTTTTTTTTATTAAAAATCGTGTTTTCGCTGCAAAAACAGAGCGATTTAAGGACATACAGTTTATAGCATATTTTTTGTTTGATTTTTTATTCAAGGTGAAAAATAACCCTCCGATGACAGTAGTGAAAAAGGAAAAACGTATATTGGAGCCATGGACCGATGCTCAGAAGAATAAAGCGCTGGTCTATTTCAAAAGACACTTGAAAAAAAATCCCCCCAAAGAAAAATGAATGTGCAATGTTAATAGAAAAGCATCCTGATATTTTTTCTGATAAAAGTTGTGAGAAAATTGAAATTTTCATTGTTAACACCTACAATAAAAAATGAAAGTAATAAATAAAGTTGATATTGGAATAATATTGTATTATAATTCGATTTTTTTCCTTTTATCCATATTTTTTATTGAAATGTCTGTCCCCAAATTTGTTCATGGAATATCTTTTTATAATCTTCTTCAATGGTCTTATGTACGTACTTTCATAATCATATCACTTTATATTTTTTGGTTCCGATGTTAAAATATGTCACTAGAACTGGAATAAAAGGTTGTTGGTACCAGCCTTATTTCAGCATTTGATGAAAAGAAAAAGGTTGAAAATGGTTTAGGTTTGGGCTGAGGTAAAAAAAAATATTAAATTAACAAATCTCAGTATTTAGCACACAAAACATTTTCGTATGAGTTTAATTCGAAGTAAATTGCAAAATTTTCTAGTGTTTTAGACTAAAGAACTTGAAGGATTTATTTTCTTGGGTTTTAATAAGTTGAAAAATATATTGTGGTACTTACTGTATTAAAAATAAGTGAGAAAAATAAAGAGAAATTCAAAAAGATAAAGGTAGAAAAACTTAATTATTTCTAGTTTCAAACAATTCATGAATGATTTTTTAAATCCTAAAACTCTGACAAATTGAAAACGAATGAGTTGTAATGGAAGTGCAATGGTACTCAAATTAATTTACCAAAAATCTTTCTTTTCCACTGAGTAGTTTGGAAATGTGACAAAACAGTGCTGAATGTTCTACAATGCCCATAACCAAAATCCAAAAAGGGTCTACAAAAACTAATAACACACTTAGTTAAAATTTCAAAGCATTCATTCTCAAATTAAAAGAGGCAGACCAGGCTATTTTTGTAGCTCTACTAGCAGAGTTTAACATCGTTTTCGATGGTACATTCAAATTTTATAAAAAATTAAATGCCTGCTGAACTGATTGTCTCCTCTGAACCCTTGTAGCGATATTAGTTAGATACTCACACTCTCACACTCTTTTTTTTTATTACGTCATTAAAATTTCACATATTATCAAATACACAAGATATAAAACTTATAAGACCAGTCAAATAATACAAAATATAAAATAAAGATAATACCAAATACAAATACAAAATACAATTTCAAATGAAGTCCCGTAGGAAAATACGAATGTGTGATCTTCAAAATAAAATAATTCAAGACTTATTTATAATAATTAAGAAACTCAGTCACTGAGTGAAATGCCTGGTCATTTAGAAACTTTTTTACATTGGATGTAAATGCCAATGATATTCATGATCCCAGCAAGCACATAACATAACTGGGCAGTTTTGCGATGTTCCATTTTGATAACAAAGAAACATTCATTTGTAATGCAACTTTGATATCACTTGCACGTAACTGCAGTACATGGAATGTCACATATATGTCATTATTTAACATTTGTTTGTAATATACCTGTGATATACAGAACATGTGGAAACGTTATATTTTGTTTAACATTCTAACCTGATTTTGTATTTTTGTATTGTATGTATTTTTGTGAAGTTTCTACAACAGAAACAAAATATGTTGTATTGATGTTCTTTTGAAAGATAATAATGCCTTTTTCGTATGTTTGCTACCCAATAATGTAACTTAGAAGTTTCCAATATATATACGTCAAACGTACGCCGGGAACCGTGCTTGAACGTACCATAAAGAAATATAATTATTTTGTCTATGGTTGATTATGGTTTCATAGGTACCCATGTCATTTTTTGCGGGAGACGAAGTAAAGTAGTCGTCAGTCGTCAAAAACAAACCACATATCCCGCGTTTATTCATAGATAACCTTATACTTATACTGAAACGTTTATTTTTTGACAGAAATTGTGTACAAACCAGAAATAGCATCAAATAAGGTGGGAAGTGATCGAAACAGTGAATTTCAGTGAATTGTTTCAAGGTATGTATAAACCCATTAAACATTTGTCTCAGAGACAAAAACGTAACCTCAGACATAAAATTGTGAGAAGTTTAGAGACTGAATGTTTATTATCATTTTCAGAAAACTCAGAATTACCAAACAATTCACACAACAGCCCCGATGAGGCTGTGGATGATTCAGTACTCACTGAAAAAACCTCACCTGCCGATGAGGGCCAAAAAGATACAGCTACAATAATTGAAAATAACCTTAATGAGGAATTCACATTCAGTGAAAATGATAGTTATGCCTCAGATGATTCAAAAACAGAATGCTGTGCTTGTTCAGAATGCATAATAAATTTCACTTCAAGCAAAATAACTGCACCTGCCAAGTCATTCGTAAGTTATACGAAAGGGCACACTGGTTATCATGGGTGCAGTAAGTGTATTCAAAAAGGAGATTATATTAGAAATCGTATAGCTTTTCCTCAGCTGAAAAGTACACTTCGAACAGATGAATCATTTAATAATAAGTTAGATCAAGATCATCATTTAGGTATTTATGTTCTAGAAAAATTAGGTATTGGTATGGTATCTCAAATTCCCTTGGATTATATGCATCTTGTTTGCTTAGGTGTTATGAAAAGACTTTTGCAGTTCTGGGTTAAAGGCAGACAAGACGTGAGAATAGCTGTCAGGCATTTTGAAAAATTAGATAATCTAATGTTCCCTTTCAAGAATTACATTACAAATGATTTTGCTAGAAAACCTCGAAGACTTAATGATCTTGACGGGCGACCCTGGGAAGCTGGCGCCGAAGAAATATTTGGCGATGGCCAGGAAAAACCTACGTTTAACAGTAGGATTTCTGACTGGTCACTGTCAACTAAGGAAACACCTCCATACTATGGGGCTAGTGGACACACCTCTATGCAGGATGTGTGAACAGAAAGATGAAACTGTCAGGCATGTCTTATGCGAGTGTCCGGAGTTATCGTCAATAAGAGAGTGTGTGTTCGATGAATCTTGGCCTACACCTGCCGATATAAAGGAGATGTCTCCCAGTGACCTGTCCACCTTCCTGAGAAGGACAGGATGGACAATGACCTAGGAGGACAACTCCTCGAGAGGATGTACAATGGGTCACATGTGGCCTAAGTGCTGTGAGCCTACACACTCATCCTCCCTACTCTACAGATACAGATGATCTTGACAGGTTCAAAGCAACAGAGTTCAGACAAATTGTACTGTACACTGGTAAAGTTGCTTTTAAAGATTTTTCTCCTGAAGGAAACTACATGAATTTTTTACATCTTAGTTGTGCCATTAGACTTTTAGTATCTCCAGTTTTGTTTATCAGTTTGAATAATTGTGCACAGCATATATTGGAAAGTTTTATTAAAGAGTAGGGATTGATTTATGGTCGTGAACATATCACACACAACGTACATAACTTATCCCATTTGTGCAATGATGTCTTACGTTTTGGCTGTCTTGACAATTTTAGTGCTTTCATACCAGAATCTCACATAAACTTTTTTAAGAAAAAAATATGTATTCAATCAGCAACTTGTTAAAAGGCTCAGTGAAGAAACTGGGGTGAATACACATGTATCTGAAGTAAGGATTAACGTTAAACAAAACTTCATTGAAACTCATACAAATAGTTTCATTTTGACAAATAGACATCCTGACAATTATTTTTTGATACGAAATGGACATTATTTGCAAGTAGATGCAATATTTGAATAATATAATGACATTTTCATTAAGGGAGAAGTTATAACACGTATGTATAGTTTTTTTAGAAACCCCATTGATTCTAGAAGACTTAAAATTTATTAATGTTCAAAATCAGATGATGCATTAACTGCCAGTATAAATGAAGTGGCCAGTAAATACATTCTGCTGCCTTATAAAGACAGTTGGGTAATATTACCATTAACTCATAAATGTGAAGCTTTTTAGCAAAGATTCTTGCTTTGTTCCACCTTATTTGTTAATATAGTAATTTGTATATTAGTATAGCATATTCAGTATGACTGGAAGTGGAATAGAATAGAAAAATAATTTAGTTTGTCCAGATGATTATTTTCAAACTGCAGGTAATAAAATTATATATGGATCGATGATCTGCCGTATTTTTTATTTTTTAGATGAGTTTTGCTGTAGTCAAATTTATCAATGAGGGGTCAGATTACGAAGATGAGGTTGTATCGGAGGTGCCAGTTTCATGGCTAGTTAGAGATAACAAATTTTGCAAGTGGCCGACAGACAATAAATACGCTTCTATATATATTACTAAAAACCAACCATCACAAAGCCAGTGGAAAGAATTTCTGGTGGAAGTTGAATACATTTGTGGTGAGTACCATAAAATTTATTGACAAATATTATGCTGAAGATTTTCAAAACTGATTTTTAGATTTATTAGCTGAAGCCAAGTTGATGATTAAAGGTGGAGACAAAGAGCAAAAAGTGGGTAGAGGTTTCCTAAGGGTAAAACCCACAGATTATTTCAGTCCTGCTGAGGAGGATGAAAGGACTTTCTCAAAAATGAAGAAAAGGATTACTGGAATGAAAAAAGGTAATTACTTACTATGTAAAGCATGCTGATGTCTTCTTTTTAGGATTTAGTTCTATTCTTATTCTAATATCTAATAGGTGAGTATGATAAATAGAAAAATTCAAGAAAGGGACATTTTGAAAATCAACGCATACATTAATTGAAGTCACAGTATAATTTGTCCTTCGATCTACTTGATTCTAAATGTACTGAAAATATTTCCTAACAACAAATCGCACCATTTTTAACACCTTGACACATGTTTTGGTTATGAAGTAACCATCTACTGAAGGAAGATCAAGTAGTTTGGACTCCCTAGTTTTTAACTAACTAAAATACTTTTTTCATTAATAAGTTGATATTTTTAGGTTCATCAATTGAAAATGATGATATGGTTGAATTTATGACGGACATTAATAGAAATATTGAGCCAGTGCAAGGTATGTTTTTTTGCTAACAACAGTTTTTAGTTTGTGCTTTAGTTTCTTTTATAGTGTAGTAGTTTATTGGTATAATCTACTTTTTGAAAAATGAGATATTTTTTTGAGATATTTGACAATAAAAATTGTTTTATTCCAAGAAAAGATCTTTAATTACAAACACTACCATTCCTACTCTTAATAAAACAATATACTTCTTTCATTCTGGACATATTCTGCTAAAAAACCTTCCATTCATATTGCAAATATTCAATCTTTTTTTTATAAATGTAGGAGTTGAAAAAATATATAACTATTTTCATATTTTTGTTGACATTGTTTTAGGAACAGAGGAAGCTTTGATTTTCCAATCGTCACATGAAGAAGAACAGCAGATCAATCAAGAAAATATTAATGTAACACAAGGTTAGTTTGATTTGTTGATTCATATCACGGCAACACAGAAACTTTTTTTTATGGTTCACTGTACATCAATTTCTAGAATAACTATAATGAAGGAGGATGCATCCCAAGTGGATGCCAAATAGACAGACATTGTTTGTATTTCAGAATGATTGCGAGGAATGAAAAGAGTAATTTTGAAATATTTCGAGCATTTTATTTCATATTTTGCTTTTTGAATACAATATTAAATTAACTATTCCATTGTTTCAGTAGAGGACATAATATTTCTTTCCGCACCACAGGTAAGAATTTGTTGATTTTTCTTTGGGATTCAGGGTATCAACGATGTCACATACTCAGAGCTCCTCTCTTTGTGAATTATGGATTTACTGATTCATTACTAAAGTGAAAAAGTCACTATGTGGATAATAACTTGAAAGAAAATGAGATCTTTTCTCTTCCATGATCGAAAGAATTAGCTTCCTTAATTATTATTTTAATATATTTCAGAATGCCACAACAAGTATGTCAGTCCCATCCGAAAGTAGTGAAAATACAGGTTTGTGATTTTTTGATTAGCGCTACTGGTAAGCTTTCTTCATATTTTCTTCATATTTGATAAAAAACTAGACTCTGTCTTTACCTTGTTGAAAGAATTGAAAGGAGACATAAAAACAATTGAAACATTTCTGGGAAATTTGAAGCTCGATATGAATAAGTTGAAACAAACAGTAGATGAAACATCTCACAAATCAGAAAATTCTGAAATAGATGCCTTACAAATGGATCTACCAATTGAAACATTGGCTCAACTGGAGGAGTTAGAAAACCTTATAATCACTAACAAAGAACAAAAAAATTCAATTGTAAGTAATTTTATTGTTGAAGAGTGTTCTTTCATAACTAGTGAAAACTATATGAGAACAAAAAAATTCTGCATTACTTATTCATCAAATTTTACAGCAATGATGTAAAAGATTACACAGTCCGCATATGCCGTTTTTTATTCACGAACAATGTTGAAGAATTGTGTTCCATAACTGGCCGAAAGAACAATTTTCCGATAGGAGGGTTGGAGTTGATCAATATAGCTTTTGGTAAGTTGATATATAAATGCTTTTTACATACACTTTTGTAAATCACACATTACTATTGTACTATGTATATAGTGGCCATTATTCTTTAAGTAGTTTCCAACAGTGATCGAGGGTGGCCTAGTGATTGGAAAACTCTGTATTGAACATTTGATGTTGCCCATTCAAAGGTATCTTAATGTTGGGTGAAAAATATTCGAAAAATTATTTAAACATCATACAAAAACTGAATTATATATTTTTATGTTTAAGGAAAAAAAGATGTGTGATAAAAGCGAATTGAGAGAAATAATTCTTTTTCTGTTTAGGTGTAGTGCATCAGAAATCAAAATGCACCAGAAAAGAAATTGAGGAGGTGTTTAGTGAGTGGTTCCGTCACTCAAAGCAGCGGCGAATGTGGGAACAAAAAAATACCTGATATACTCATATATGTTTTGAATGCTATAAGAATATATATAAGAATAAATCTCCAAATAAATCACGTGGTGTTTTATTGGTATGACTTCCAGCTGATATTACATGTATATACATATACATTATATGAAAAATAGAAAATATGCGCATAGGAGCGATTTTTGAGATGAACTGTGACGACATTTTCTGTTCGTTTTTTAAGACCCGTTTTTCTGAAAGTTGATTTTTTCGTTTGTTTTGAAAATCTAGGAAAAAGGAAAATAGTCTTACAAAATAAAGATCTCACTATATCTCGATAATCAATCTTTTGCGTCACTATTTTTCAAATACTGGATCGTAACGAAACAAAAAGGTGAAATATAAATATTACATTAATATTGCAAAGTAACATTGAGAGGACATTTTATAGTAAGGATCACTCGTTGCACTTGATAACGTAGTAGCTACATTGCACCGATCCATGAAAAACAACTTACTTCTCATTGTTACATCACAAAAAAGTTATGAGTCGATATTACTGGTATGTATTGTGAACGTTCTGTGTTGCGGAAATTTGGCGGTTGCGGGGAGCTCCCACGAACATTTAAAGTACGTTACATGGGACGTTCAATGTCTCTGTGTATCGTTATGTTACAGACAGGTAATGTTTTTGTGCTTGCTGCGATATTTGTTAAATTTTTTTAACGATGCTCTGATCCTGTTACGTAACTTGCCAAAAGCGCTTAATAAATGTTCAAGAAAGGACATGTCATTTTTTCATATCCTCATGTTTCAAGGTCGATCAATAATTATGATCACAATGTTGATGGTACATGAAAATACAAGCAGAACCAGAACTATTGCGTTGTTTAACATGTTGAGGACCAATCAAAAAATTTGTTAACATTCTCTATGTTATTGGGAAAGCATCATAAACAGGATAAACAAAGTGAGGACCATGTACTGGTCCTCATCTTCCCTCAAAAATACAGATATACGCATCGTACTTCCCTCTTATATAACCAACTTCCCTCCGGTTTTGGAGGGAACAACGTTAAGCGTTAAATTTGAATTCAAACAGTTACTCAACCTCCTACCAACCAGCTGAAAAAAAAATGTTGTGGAGGGTGGTTTACATGGGTTTACCTTGAAAGTGAGTGGATTAGTTGGACGTTTCACCGTTGGCGGTATAATCGTACTTGGAGGTTAAACATTATGTGTTATGTTCCCTCCATAGTGTTTTATATAACTGAAATTGAAATACTCGATCTTGTTCCCTCCGAAATTCGGCAACACAGCTTTTGAGTGTGAGTACTGCGAGTTAGTTTACTTAGTCCAGGTGATTTAGAGTTTAGCGCGATAATCGCTGGTATCAGCTTGAAACTTTGTATAAAGGTTGCAAA
>CAJUYH010001255.1:50929-72732 GCA_910591685.1 Galerucella tenella | reverse complement strand
TTTGCAACCTTTATACAAAGTTTCAAGCTGATACCAGCGATTATCGCAAAAAGGCGATTTTTGGTGTAAAACGTCTGGACTATACTGGTAAACATGACTTCAAGAAGCCGATTACTTGTTGCATTAGCTCGTAAAAAAAGTAAGTGCGATTTATTATTTTGATTATGTCATACTAATAATAAGTGAGTTATTTATTCGACTACAACTTATTAAGCCAGGTAGTCTGGAAGAAATTTCGATTTTCCATCTAATCCTGTAGAACTTCAGCTTATAATGTACTAATATATATTATAATAATTCCAACAATTTTATCCATCTTGTACAATATAAACTCAAGCAAAAATACAAAGTACTAAATTATTCTTATTTTGATACAGAAATATGTCTGATATTGTATTAATGAAATAAAATTTAAATTCCGTATTATAAACTACAAATTCAAAAGTAGCTCCACTATTATGTATTCATCGGCACCGTTTTTTAGATTGTTCCGGCTTAGATGATTGCAAATGTAGTTATATTTCAGAAACAGAAATTGGAAGTTGCGGAAACATGAATTTATTATAAACAAATGTTGCATTAGCAGAATAATTTTTATCAGAATATTATTGTAATAAAAATCAATGGTGATTTTTTATTAATCCAAGTACCTAAATCATATTGAATATTTCTAGAACAAAGAAATATTATTGGGGTCGGTTTAAAAGATTCATTTTCAGGGGCTGGATACTTCTTTCAATATTGAAGACTATTACTGTAGTGGACCCGTATCAGTACCAAATAAAATCGGTTTTACAGAAAATCTTTCTACCATCGATGATAACACAACTGAAAATAATATCGAGACTTCTAACTTAGGCAAGAATTATTGTTCTTTGGATTTCATGGACAATCGAGGCATTGACGTCCGTATCACAAGCAAAGATGAAAGTTTTGATAAAGTTTTTAACTGGTTAAATAATTCTGAAAATGCATCAAAACACAAAACTGTTACGGATTCAACAAATAAAAATTGGTATTTTCGAGGAAATATGAATGAAAGTGTTCACAGTGCTACAACTGTCAACATGAATAGAAAACCACCTGAATATTACCAAACAAAAAATGAGAAACAGGTAAACAACATTTTCAGCAAGAAAATTCTCAAAAATAAACAGAGACAGCAGATTTTAAATGCAAATTGACGCTTAGTAAAATATTTAATTCATTATATATTGTAACTTATGCCAAAAAAAAACATTCTTAACTTTTGCGCCTGTTCTTGGAGTACGTAAAAATGTGAACAAAATTCGGTATTTTCATGTTTTAGATTGCATGAAATATTATCCGGGCTAATGGATGATTTTAATTTTGTTGAGTCTATTTTCCTGTGATATTCATTGACAAAGTGATATGTGATATGCTTTGTAGATTATATAAATTATTCATTTATAACAGTGTACCTACTTATAACGGCTTCACCGTAAATTTGAATTCATCAAAAAAGACTTGCGCCTTGGAATGATTATTCGTTTATTTCAATGTTTTTGTATTGATAATATTTTACTGGATATAGTTACCAATCAAATTACTTAATTTCAAGTCATGTGTAAAATTTCATCCAATCACCGCTGTATTACATCGATAATACCCTACATGTGGTGTTTTCAGTTTGGTGTTTATGTTTTATTAAAAATTAATTAAACGTCAAACTGACAACTGGATTAAAAATGTCGGAAAGATTTGGTATTGCTTCTAACGATTCAATTAATTTACCAATTGTACTTTTCACAAGTGTAGTTTTAAATAAAAATGAATAATTTTTGATTAAAACTAATAAAGTTTGTATTGAATAATATTAAGCGTCAGATTGACAATCAATTTTTTGATATCTACAAAGTAAAAAATTATCTTATCGAATACTCCTCGGGTCTTGATAAATACTCAAAATTTTGTCGTAGAGAATGCTGAAAGCGTGTTGCTTGATAATAGCCCAAGGCCGCAGGCCGAGGGCTATTATCTTTGAGCAACACGCTTGACAAAATTATCTCGGTATTATCAAGACCCCAGGGGTATTACTACTGAAAATACGTATACAGGGTGTTTCATTAAGAATTGTCCATATAGTAACTGGAGAAACATGAGCACAAAATATGAAGATTTGAGTCAAAACATTTTAATAAAATATTCCTTCTAACCGAGATATATTCTAAAATTCTAGCCCATAGTTTTGACACTTTCCAATATTTTTTGTTCATACTTGGCAAAGAGTGAAATAGTTATTGACTCATGTGAATTTACGACTAGAATTAACAAATTTGATCATCAAGGTGGTTGAATTATCAACGACACTCATATGAAATAAGCAATAAAGCAAAATTGGATATTTTAAACATTACCTTTGAATACAAATAATTCGAAAACTACTCACTCTATCGCATTGAGACAGGAGGATGATATTCACATAGAAAGTTACGATGAATCAAAAACACATGCTGAAACGATTATTACGACAGTGGCGTAGATTGTAGAGGGATAACAAAAAGTATCCATCCCTACCGCACGCCTCTGGCAATCGAGGAAAACTATCTTTTACCACCTAGTAGCCTAACTATGTAAACTATGTAAACAAGAATTAACAAAAATATTGGAAGGTGTCAAAACTATGGGCTGAAATCATTTAAAATATGTAAAATAAAACCCCCCATATCTCGGTTAGGAGGAATATTTTATTTAAATGTTTTGCCTGAATCTTCATATTTTGTGTTAAGGTTTCTCAAGTTACTATATGGACAATTCTTGATGAAACACTCTGTATATACGATATAATTATATTTTCATATTACCTACCTATAGCCTAGTCAAAAAATAGAAAAAACTTGAAAATTTAAATCGACTTATTTTTTATTTGAACATTTTTCTGTGCTTTCATAATTTAAACAATTGGAGTGAAAAACAAAAACAAAAATTTTCACTCGACGATTTTCCGGAAAATCACATGCCTAGCATCGTAAAGTTTTTCTCATGTTAATCACAACCCTTTTCAATACTCAATTTTGAATTTTCAAGTTTTTTGTATTTTTAGCGGCATTTTTGTGTTCTTTGACTACGCTACTACCTTATATTTGTTATAATTATTTTAATATTGATAGTATATTGACGGCCTAGTCTAGCAAATAATTATTCTCCTGGTGATCAGGTACAACATAATATCAATAAAATGTTTTAGAAGATCAATGTGCATTTAAAATCGTTCACATGTCCTTTATAAACATTAAAATGTATGCATTTATATTTTTGAGTTACAACAAGATGCTTGTAAGAAAAATACTAGCACCACATCTAGTAAGGAGCTAAAAGGACAGGATAGTATATTTTCAACAAAGCATGATAATACAGACCACTGTAGCCATGATGATGTAGCCATGATGAGTATGAAAGTGGGGATGATAACAGTAGACATGAAGATTTTAAAATAGATGAATATGAATGTACAGAAACAGAGTCAGAAGCGAGCGGTTCAGTGAAGTCGGATGACATCATGATTCCCCCTGTTTATGTAACAGCTGTTAATATAGTACCACTAGTGAAGTCAGTCATTGAAAGAATTCAAGAACAGGTTATTAATCAAATTTCCCACGTTCATTAAATTTTGTTGTATTAGTTCTGGCCTTTAATTTTAAATTATTATTTATTCCACTATTTTAGAAAAAAAAAAAGATTATCGTAACAAGCAATTTCGATGTAAATTT
Organism: Galerucella tenella; assembly: GCA_910591685.1. Classification (NCBI taxonomy): domain Eukaryota; kingdom Metazoa; phylum Arthropoda; class Insecta; order Coleoptera; family Chrysomelidae; genus Galerucella; species Galerucella tenella. The sequence continues at coordinate 69,001 of CAJUYH010001255.1, read as the reverse complement.
TGTGAGGAAGAGGTGTCATCCAGAAACTTTGTTCGTCATTTACAAAGAAGACACAATCAGGAGAGGGAAGCTCAAGATGCAATTTCATTCCCCAAAAAGAGTAAAGAAAGGAAATTCGCTCTGGAAAAATTGAGAAACGATTCTAATTTTGACCTGTATTTAAATGGAGAAATCAGACCTAAGAAGCAATTAACCGAACCCAAAGATGTTGTTTATTATCCATGCATTTACTGCAAAGGAATATTTTCCAAATGTTATTTAAACCGCCACATAAAAAAATGCACTAGCAATAAAGAACCGGATAAACCTAAGAAACTCAATGTTGCTTCTTTTTCGCAAACAAAAGTTGCGTGTGCCTTAGATTCAACGGACGTTATTTCTAAATTAGAAATACGAAACGAGGTATGTATTTTTTATTCATTGAAATATGTTTTATGGTGTACATATTTAGATCCTGTTATTTTTTGCTAAAAGTCGGCTAAAAGAATCACCTGCTATAACGTTGATCTTTTTGTATTGACGAAAATACATTATAATTTTTTAGGCCTTGTTAAACAAAAATGAAATAAAAAAAATTCTACCATTTTGCGTAGCTATTTGAACATATCTGTCTCTTTTTGATACAACTCTACTTTTAGGTATTTAATATGATGAGAGCAGATGACATATCGTTTGTTACCAAAAAGGATCTATTAATTGTGCACTATGGAGAAACCTATTTGAAATCACAAAAAACAGAGAGGAGAGAATACTCTTGCAGCAATAAATTGCGAGAGTTAGCCCGTTCACTATTGATGTATAGAAGCATTGTAAGTGACAATAGCATTTCTTTTAAGGATATTCTTCATCCAAAAAATTTCGATACCGTTGTATCAGCTACAAGGCAGTTATGCGGATATGATCCAAATAATAAGACCTATAAAACACCAAGCTTGGCCAGGCACACTGGAACCACTTTAAAACTCATTTCTGAAGAATTAACTCACTTAATAATAAGGGGTAGCAAAGGGTTTCAGTCTGAATCTCAAGAAATGGCTAAAGAATGGCATCGAAATGTAAAAAATTTCAAAAACCTAGTTGAAGCTAGATGGAATAAAGAAATTTCATCTATAGCGAATAAAGATCTTAATGAGAAACGTTGGAGGAAACCTCTTTTGGTGCCCTTAATTGGTGATGTCAAAAAATTCAAGGAAGGTGTACTTGCCAAAGAATGCGAAAGACAGTTTTTGGAAAAAAATAGTTCTGAGCAAACTTATAAAATGTTAGTACAATGCACTCTTGCTTTGTTGGTTTTATTTAATAGACGAAGAATTGGAGATGTTCAATACCTGAAAGTAGAAGATTACCAGTCGGATAAAAAAACTAATTTCCAGGATTTTGAAGCTACATTATCTGAAAGTGAAAAAGTTTTAACCAAACAATATAAGCGCGTTGTCAATGGAGAAAAAGGTTCTCGTACTGTCATTTTATTTCCCCCCCCTTTACAAAATTTTGTGGATTTGATGTTATTACATCGGGGAAAATACATTTCCTCTGAAAATAGATACGTTTTTGCCTTGCCAAATAGTACCTTGAAATGGGCACAAGGAGATGTTGCTATTAGAAACTTGGCAACCAGATTTAACTTAGACAATCCTCAAGCGATATCAAGCAATATGCTGCGAAAACATATTGCTACGGCAATGCAGATTCTCAGTATGTCCAAAGCGGATTGCAAGCAGTTTTCCAAATTCATGGGACACACCGAAAAAACTCATGAAGAGTTTTATAAGTAAGTAGCACACCCTCATATACACATACCGATTCATACCTACCTCACACTAAAAAAAGGTCGTGAGGTAGATTCCTTACATAATAATAAATGATCGTGTCCGTGTTTTTTAATCTTCTAAGGCTTTCTCTGCTACTGGACCCTTCAGGGACAATTTTTGCTTTCCTCTTCTCAGAGGTTCCAGAACGGGGCGGTACTTTGATCTCCTGGGCTGTTTGTCCCATCATTCGAATAAACTGCTTCTTCTCATTCACTCCACATATTAGTCTAGTCGATACTGCTGCACGTATTTGATGGTATGTATGTATTTTAGGTTACCTGTTGATGTTTTTCAAACGGCGAGAGTAGTGAAGCTACTAATTATGATGGAGAAAGAAATTCCTCCAGAGTTTAAGGGAAAAACCCTTTCTGAAATTGAACTGGCGCCAGATGAATGCGTAGACGATGACAATGGTAATGAAGAGCAGGAAGAGATACAAGAAAGGGAAAACGAAATTAGTTCATCAAATGGTGAATACATGAATCAAGTGAATCAAAAAATGCCTTAACCAGATGATGCCAACAAATTCAAGTTAATCTATTTTTGTTATCAGATAAAGCGCAAATCGACGACGATATGACTCTCGCCAAAAGACGCCGGAAATTTTCTGATAGTTGTAACGTGTCACCAAACAGAATGTTAGAAAAGGTGAAGCATCTTTTCAAAACATAAATAGAAACAACTAAAGAAATTAAATTGTCAATTGATAATTTTATGTGATTTTTTTTTAAATTTTAGGCTGGACATCAGAAGAAGTACAATTGATTAACATGTATTTCAAAAGTGATATGGATCACAATTCGTACCCTTCTGGTGAAAAGATAATAGAGTTTACTCAAATAAATAAACTTCAACAAAGTATAGCAGTTGTCAAATCGAAGATTCAGCATTTATTGAGAACAAAGAAAAAATAATATATGTACTTTTTATCTTGTGGTTTGAAGTTTAATTTTTCTTTTAAAAAAATTGTTAATTTGAAAAAAAACTCCTAATTGTTAAGAATGTTTTTTTTATTTCTGTTAAAAATCTATAATTACAAATATTATGAAAAACTGTACCACCAATATTGACTCTACCTACTCCATATCCCCCCACCTCATTTTCAATCTTCCCCTCTTCGGACATTATTTATATATTTATTATATACATCAGTGTATGAAAGTACCAATGTTCATATTTTTGTGATTTTTTTGGTCAATTACTCAATTTTAGTGAAATACCAAAATATTTGAAAATAAAAATCAAATAACCTTAAATTCAACTGTGAAGCTTTTATTTTACCGTTATACTGATAAACCATTCCTTCATAAATTATCCGAAATACTTAAAATATATGAGCGCACTTACTAGTTTCAAAAATAACTGATTCGATAATTTTAATAAATATAATGAGAAAGCAAAAGTAACACGTAGTACCCTCCACAATGTGGCAACTGCGCTGGAGGGATGTATGAGTAATAATTGCTTATGAAATATATAGCGTTGGAGGAAACTACCGCTGGATAACATGTTTGAGATATATTGAAATTTTACTGATTAAATTCTTTACCCCTCTCTTGAGGTACATATAAAGACTCCTCCCCCAAATATGTATATACAGGCTTTTTGCTATAATTTAAGTATATATACTGGAAGTCGGTCCGTCCGCAGTTTATCGTGGAGGGAAGAATGACGAAGCTATACATATATATATATATATATATATATATATATATATATATATATATAAACATCGATATACCAGAAAATCCACTTCAAGAAGAACCGCAATTGATTACTTATAAACCTTTACCATATGTAAGAAATCTAACATCTAAAATCTCCTCTATTTTCAAAGATGTTGATAACGTTAAAATCGCGAATAGACCAATTAAGAAGGTATCTAATGTTTTTTCAAAATTAAAAGATAGGATTAAAAAAGAACAACTTTCCAATATTATATACAAAATTCCTTGTAAAGATTGTGAACAAAATTACATAGGACATACTGCAAGACACCTAAAGGACCGTATAACTTCACATAGGAGCGATTGCAAACGATACGTAAATCGATGTGCATTAGCCCAACATGCCCATAATACCGGACATAGTATAGACTTTGAGAACACTGTAGTAGTTGACAAATGTAAAAACTATACAGAACGACTTTTTATTGAAATGACTAGAATATCACAAGAAGAACATCCAATGAATACTAAGAGCGATACTGACGGACTCAATTTAATTTACTCAAATCTCATAGACCTAGACTTGAAACTAAAAAAGAAAAGATATCATGATCATTCTGTAACTAATACTAGTCCAAACATCGACACAGAAACTGACATCAATCAATGAACTAACGGACAATTAAATACCACCTTTAAAATTGCTATTTACCAACACAAATTTATAAACATTTTATTTGTCATTTTCAATTTTGACATTAGTTTGGTGAAATAATCAAAATTTAGACGTGTTTTTAGGAAAGTATTCTGTATTTTTTTATATAATGGAGTTTTTAGATTTTATTTTTTAATCACAAGTTTTGTTCTGATGAAGTTGACGAAGCGCAACGAAAGCTCAACAAAATAAAGTGTGTACTCTAAAATAAGTATTTTTCTCTAAAAAACCACTAAATATAATCACAGTTATATATATATATATACTGTTGCAGGCTATTGTGAACTCCGTTATACCTGTAGTCTAATTTGGGCTCCTAGCGTTTATTTGATGTATACCACTATACAAGTTGACGTCGTAGTGGGATCTGGTATATGTAACGGCTACGGTAGGCTCCGTTGGTGTATATTTGCATACTTCAAAGCAAAGTAGGCTCCGTATATGAAGCACTCCAATGTACATACGACAAATGGTCAACATTCTCACACTAATTCGATAAGTAATCGAAATCATCAGTAGTGTAACTATGTTCCTTCTAAGTCAAACAACACTCAGTATATGGTACATCCTCATATTTTGGTAGAACCATCCTGTATAAGTGCATAAATATAATGGAATGCGCTGTGTGTGTATACAAAGTATAGGAAACAAGCCCGCCCAAGGCTATAATGCATAAATTATATACGCAATTAATATATTTTCAATGGTATAGTGTATAATACTTTGCTATGACCATCCTGTTATTAAAAATCCGCCAGAGGCAACTAATGCAGTCCGGAGTCTTACGCAATAGGTATGCAATTATTATTGAGGTCATTTTAGATAGTTTTTTAGTTTTTTAAAAAAATCTATAAGGTGATAATACATTAATTATATACGAATGAATATATCTTCAATGGGATAGTCTATGATACATATTATACTGTGCTATAACCATCCTGTTATTAAAAATCCACCAGAGACAACTAATGCAGTTGAAAGTCTTACGTAAGTCGCGGAAAATAAGTAAATACCTATGCAATTATTATTAAGGTCATTAGATTCATTTTGTATTTAAGCTCAAGATTTTCTTGTGAAAGTCAATCGTTTCTTGTTTTCAATCGCATCATCACCTTCAATAAACAACAGGTAAGACGTTTTTATTTTTTTTATTTTACCTCGAATTTAAATTGGTATTGTGTTCTAATGTTTAATTATATTATTATTATTATTTTTAGTAAAATGGATCTAAAAACCATAAATTCTTCCTCACTTTTAGAAAGAGACCCAAAACCAACTACAAAATTAACGGACTTAATATTAGGGGAACCCAAAAAAATCATTTCGGCTAAAATAGTTAGGAGTAAATTTGGGGAAACGGTGCTGCTGGAACTGGAGAAAGAAATAACGTTCCTACCGCAGAGGGTAACAGAGACGTATAAACCTTATATAAAATATTTTGAAGAAGGGAAGTACGCTATAATATTCAGAGGAGCGGTAGACATTGGAAAATTGAATCCAACAGCATCGTTTGAAATTGTTGAAATCTAATTATTGGTGAGTTATATTTTTATAAATAGTTATGATATAATATTATGGACAAATATCGTGGTACATTATCCAAAATTGATGAATCTATTAAGTTAATTAGAGTGAACTCTGCTGAAAACAAATCAATAAAATTAATTAATGAACATATTAAAAAATGTAACATAGCATTGAAAAAATATCATTTGAAGGTTGGTCAAAAACGTAAGATATTAACAAAAATTGGTCAATTGAAACGATTAAAATGTTTAATAAAATTAAAAAACAAACATGTTGGTGAAAAACAAAATCGAAAAGTTTACTGGGAAAATATAATTTCTTGTTTCAAAAGTAGAGTTCAAACAGCAGTGATTATAAATGTGAATCATAAAGAAATAAAAGAATTTTTATCAGATGCTTTTGATCTCTTTAAAATTAAGATTCTCAAAATTATTAAAAAAAAGTTAATTGTAAAAATTAATACCACACTGTGGGCAGATTTTGTTAAAACGTCAGGTGATCAAGAAGTAATTGATCAAAAGTATTTTGTGACACCTAATGCAGTATTAGATCAATCAACTGATTTAGCTATTTGGTTTCAAGAACATGTAACAGATTATATTTTAAATAAACTGTCAGAATTTTCGGAAGAATCAAGCGGTTGGGCGCTACAAAAAATTCTATTATTGGAGGTAGCTATAAACGAATATAAAATTGGTAATGGAACCTCTTATATCAAATTACCACCTCAGATAGAAAATAAAAAAGCATGCATCAACATTCAAAATAGAGATGACGCATGCTTTTTTTGGAGTATTGTTAGTTTTTTATACCCACCAACAGGTAATTATAGACTCACCTCATCATATCCACACTATATTCTTGTGTTAAATGTCAAAGGGTTAGAATTACCTATGAAACTAAATCAAATTAACAAATTTGAGGAATTGAATAATATTTCCGTAAACGTATACGCTCTAGAATTAAATTGTACACAACAAAGTTCATATTATGAAGTTGTACCTGCTAAACTTACCAAACAAAAATTAGAGAAACATGTTAATTTGTTATTAATTCAAAATAAGTATTTTCCAAAGTTGAATAATTTTGTAGAATCAGAACAAGATGATAATGATGATGATGATGATGAAAATATTGAAATAAAATTTCATTATTGTTTAATTAAAAATCTTTCACGACTTATTCGATCTCAAATCACTAAGCATAGAGCTACAATTAGCTTGTGTGACCGTTGTTTGAATTATTTTTATAGTGAGGAAAAGTTGAAAAAGCATTATTTGTTATGTGAAAATAGAAACAACTGTAAAATTTCATTCCCAAAATATGATGCTGTTGAATTTAGAAATTTTGTCTATAAACAAAAAATACCTTTCCTTATCTATGCTGATATTGAAGCTATTTTAGAACCATGTAAAACAAAATTATCAAAAACAACGAATAAATATCAACATCATAAAGCATTTTGCGCAGGATATTATATGAAATGTACTTATAACAACAATTTTTCCTATTTCAATCATCATGAAGGTGAAGATTGTATGGATTGGTTTTCAAATGAAATTAAAAAGATTGCACAATTTGTTGAGAGCAAAATTGTGAATATAATACCAATAATAGTAGATTCAATAGAAAATGTAAATGTACATATTTGTCACATTTGTGAGAAACATTTTAATCAAAGAGACATAATTGTTAAGGACCATGATCATTTTACAGGACTATTTAGAGGTTACGCTCATCAAACTTGTAATCTTTCATTTAAAAAATTGTTTATTGTTCCAATATTATTTCACAACCTTTCAAATTATGACGCACATTTTATCATAAAAGACATTGCCAAGCGTGGACATGTATCTGTTCTTCCACTAAATAAAGAAAAGTACATATCTTTCACTCTAACAGATAATGATAGTAGAATTAAGTTTAGGTTTATAGATTCTTTTAGATTTATGGGTTGTAGTCTTAATGAACTTGTTTCGACTTTGAGCTTAGACAATTTTCAGAATTTAAAACATGAGTTTAAGAATTTAGATCATTATCAATTTCAACTTCTAACTAGAAAAGGGGTGTTTCCCTATGATTATGTAGATAATGTTGATAAATTGAAGGAGAAAGAGCTACCACCCATTGAAAAATTCTATAATAAACTAAATGATGTGGAATTGTGCAAGACTGATTACACTCATGCACAAAATGTTTGGACCGCTTTCAACATAAATCACCTTGGAGAATACAGTAGTTTGTATATGAAGATAGATATTCTGTTACTAGCAGATGTTATGGATAATTTCAGAGAAACAGCATTGAAAACATATGGTTTAGATCCTGCATGGTATTATACAATGCCAGGCTACACATGGGATGCTATGTTAAAATATACTAAATGTAAATTGGAAATTTTAAAGGATGTTGACATGGTTATGTTTATAGAAAAAGCGATTCGAGGTGGAATTTCGGTATGCTGTAGTCGATTTTCAGAGGCAAACAATAAATATATGGGTGACAGATATGATTCATCAGAACCCACCAAAACAATCCTTTACCTAGATGTGAATAACCTTTACGGTTACGCAATGTGTGAACCATTACCATTTGGAGGATTTAAATGGTCAAGTTCAAACATTGATGTAACAACAATTCCAGACAATTCTCCGATTGGGTACATATTACAAGTGGATTTGGAGTATCCAAAGAGTCTACATACTCTACATGAAGATTTTCCTTTTTGTGTCAACCATCGCATTCCTCCAGCCTCAAAACTACCAAAGTTGATAGCTGATTTGTATGATAAAAAAGAATATACAATACATTATAGAAATTTAAAACAAGCATTGGCACATTGTTTAATAATTACGAAAATACATAAAGTGTTGGAATTCAATCAATCAGAATGGTTGAGACCTTATATTGAATTAAACAGTCGATTAAGGGTAAGTGCTACAAGCAACTTTGAAAAAAATCAATTTAAACTTGCTAATAACGCAGTGTTTGGAAAAACTATGGAAAACATAAGATTACATAGACTCGTTAAACTTTGCTCTAAATGGGAGGGACGTTACGGGGCGAAAAATTTAATTGCTAGTCCACGATTTCACAATAGAACAATTTTTGATGAAAACTTGATGGCAATTGAGTTGAATAAAATAGAATTAATATTTAATAAACCACTATACATTGGTATGGTTATTTTAGATCTTTCAAAAATTTGTATGTATGATTTTCACTATAATTTTATAATACCAACAGCAGGTGTGGAAAAATGTAAATTATTGTACACAGACACAGATAGTTTTATCTATGAAATAAGTAACCTAGACGTTTACGAAGATATTATTAAAAAAAATATCCACAAATTTGATACTTCAGATTATAACAAAAATAATATTTATAATATTCCGTTGGTGAATAAAAAAATACCGGGATTGATAAAAGATGAGGCAAATGGTAAAATTATTACTCATTTTGCTGGTCTTCGTTCTAAAATGTATACCTACAAAATGCAAGTCAGTGAGGAGGAAAAATTAAATTTTAAGAAAAAACTTGAAAAGAAGGGCATGTCCTCAAACCAAATAGCTATTGAACTGAATAACTTTGGTATTTCAAAAAAATCTAAGGGGATTAAAAAAAATATAGTGAAAAATATTATTACTTTTGAAGATTATATTACATGCTTAAATGAATTCAACACAAAAGTCATAACTCAACAAACTATTCGTTCATATGCTCACAATGTATTTAGTATAGAACAGACTAAAATTGCTTTAAGTCCATGCGATGATAAACGTCAGTTAATTTCAAAGTCATTTGACACACTTCCCTGGGGTTATAAGAGTAGTCAGTAGCGATTTATTGAGGATTATGAGATTGATAGAAATGATGATATATCATAATTATTTATAAAATATAACAAAGAGTACCTAGTTAAGAAATTTTGTAACTTTGTAAATTTATATCTTTGTAATTTATGTAATAAAAAACATAGTATATTAAACAGATTTTATTTACATCAAACATGTATTTGTTCAATAGTTAAGTTACATAAATGACATCTTGACTGTGATGTAGGTGGTCCATCGATGTGAGTTTGCCAGTCAGGACGATTGTAATGTATAAAACAAGGCAGTTGGATTTGTAAATCAAAATTGTCTCGATATGCTCTTGGTAATTTATACCATGCATATAATAACTCAAGTGGTTGCGCCTTTTGAATCAAATAATCCAATGGAAACTTCTCAAGTTCTTCTTCATTAAACTGATATAATCGTCGCTTGTATAGCCAATGGTCCTTCATTGGACAAATACAATCTTCTAGATGATAGTGCTGTTGCTGTTGATTATACATGATTTTATTTTTAAAATTCACTTTTGAAGTTTATTAATATACTGTTCAGATTCAGCGATTTTCAACGTTTATAATCTTTATTTTAGAGTGGGGTGAAACAATTTTTTCCATTTCTCGAGAGCATGATGTAATTTTTGGAATAAATGAGATTTTTTTTTTCAGATTTCAACCAGAGAATATCTTTAAATTATTCTAATAGCGATAGTATATTGTAGTAATAGTAGTTGAATCACTCACAAACACTACATATATGAATCAATTGCAAGATAATGACGTATTTTTGGGAGAACGTCAATTGTCTCTAAATACATATAAAACAAAATATGTAAAGGTTGGTTTATCCCCTTATTTAAATTACGATCCATGTGTTGGGATATTTGGAACCAAAAATACCTATTTTATATTCAGTCCACAAAAATGGAACATTTTTTTATCATGTAGAAATGATATTGATGACTTTTTATTTAGATCAACAAACAAAAAGAATATGGAACCGTTAGATATGGGTGAATTTGATTTGATATTTAAACGATTATCATTCGGGAATGTTGTGAAAATTTATAGGGGTGATTCTTGTATTTATCTAAGAGCTGATACTACTTCAATGTTATGGAAAATGTTACCACTCATTGAAAATAGATTAACAGACTTGAAAAATTTACAATTTGCTAGTTCATTGAAAATTTTACAAATGGGAATAAAAGATTCCACCGATCCAGTAACTACAGCCTTGAATATAATTGAACCCATAAAACATTTAAATAACGAGACATACGCTATCGCATTAGAATTAATATATAGATATCCTCAGTTACTTAAAGATGAAGATTTACAGCTATGAAATATGAAGAATAGACAACATACAATAGAAGTAAAGAAAACTATTCACTTTGATGAAACAAGAAACAAAATTCATTTATTAGTTACTTGGAAATATGCATATCAACAAGCGAGACAAGGATCATCATGGATCATTGCCGCATGTGACCGACTACGGTTTATGCAACGAATTATTAAAATTTCCCAAATTATAGATCCAATATTAGATATAAAACATAGATGTAAGGTTTATGATAAAATTAAGAATTTAAATGTGTAAATAAATTGTCGATCAGTTTATATAATTTTATTTAACATTGAAAATAATAATTTTAAACAATACTATTTTTATTTATCCATGATTTAGAATCCATCCCAAGCCATTTTACTAATAACCGATCACCCTTTCGTTTTAAAACCCTCTCTATTAAATACACATCAGGATATTTAACTTTTTGCAATTCCTCCCTGTAAAATCCTCCTTGTATTTCTTCGTTCTTATCATCTTCCAGTATGTATGTTGTTGGATTAGTAAGTTTCACCTTCTTTATTTTGAAAACTTCAGCAGTCCAATTTGGAGTATAACCCTTCTTAAAGACATGTCTATACTTGCTAATTCGAACAAAATCTCCTTTTTTAAAATTTGATGATCTTGGATCAATAGTTTTCAGGTGATTATATGCAGTAATATACTTTGCATTTTTCTCATTTATTTCACTGGGAATGGCACCTGTAGTGGAATGTCTTGTATTATTATATTTGTTGACAATATTGGGTAGAGTCGTTAACCATTTGTAAGATCCTTGCATGCTAAACTGTTTCCATAACATAGATTTTAGAGTACGAATTACTCGCTCTGCTATACTTGCTTTTAAATTGGAGAATGTGCTGTAATGGTTAATACCATATTTTTTCATGAGCTCTTGAAAATTCTTATTATAAAATTCAGTTCCGTTGTCAGTTTGAAGATTTTTAGGTGGAACATTCATTTGGTTTAGGATATGCTTCATAGCTAATGTGATTTCTTTACCTGTTTTTCTTTTAATCGCCTCAACCCACACATATTTACTGAAAGCATTGATTACAACTAGGATATAATTGTAGCCCCTATTAGTTTTTGAATAGGGAGTCATAATAGCCAAATCAGCTTGTATCAAATCATGTAATCCTTTAATTACAACATGTCTTCTTCTATAATTGATTCTTGCCGGTTTATGTAATTCATTCACAACTTGTGCTTTACTCATCTTTCACTATTGGACACTGCACTATGAATTCAATGCAAATAGAAGAAGGTGTACCCAATTTAAATAGGATTTTATCACCTTTCTTAAAATTATTACCACTAATTTCATTGAATTGGAATGATATACCATTAACTAAAACCTCTCCATCTGCAGCGTAATGTCGAACTTGAATAATTTTAGCATCGTAGGGGAAAAGAAAATTTGTACCTGCATTATCCAACACATAATAATCTTTATTTAAACTAGTTTTCTTTTCACCTTTCAATCGAATAATGTTTTCAACATGATAATCAAAAGAGTCACAAATATAAAATTGTGCACTTAATTTTGGAACTGACGATGACGATGACGATGATTGTAAATAGTGTTGATTGAATTTATTAAGAGGCATTGTTGGAATGATGCATTTGTTGGAAAAGTACTATATTTATGTAGAGCTCACCAGAGGACATTCTAACACAAGTTCAATATATGGATAATAATTTTTTTCTTTACCTATACCAATTGAAATCTTTTCACCCTTTGTTATGGATTGCTGGTTGAGAACACTCAAATTTTGATATTTATTTTTATAAAATATTAATACTTTAGTTGGTGGTTTGTTGCTATTGATATTAACCACTTTTCCACTTACTGGAAAAGTATATTCAGTATTATTATTATTTAATACATAGTTTAATGTACTAACATTTTTATCTATATTTCCGCTAATATTAATAATTGCTAAACTTTGAATGTCTGCAGGTTGACAAATATAGAATGGTGATTGTGGTAGTACCTCATCATGTGTGATGAGATAATGTTGATTAAACTTGTTTAACGGCATAGCTACTAATGTGAATATAATCCATCTATTTATGCTATTATACCACCTTCTCTTAGTTCTTCAACAATAGACACTATTTCATTTTGGTGAGCATTATTACCAGCTTGTTTGGAAGCTACAAGTAAGCGTAATCTATCAATCAATTCATTGAAATCATCAAAATATTTATAATCGATAGGATTTTGGGAATATCGCATCATTGTTAAACCTTTCCCACCCTTCAGTTTTGCTGCTATTTGTCTTGTAGTCATAGTGGGAACTGAAAAGGCTCGTTCTCTTTGTGCAACAAGAGGAATTCCTAGGAAAGGTTGAATAGCGTTAGTGAATTTATTTTTTAATTTTGCGGGAATTCTCCGTTTTGGTAATTTTCTATTATTTTTTGTGTATAGAGCATTAGTTCTCTCTAAAATGTCAACATATTCCTTAGCATCATTTTTAGTAAAAATGTGTGGGTCTGTTTTGAATAACAGTTCATAAAGACCTGGAGTACCCTTGTAGGTAATACCTTGTATTTTTAAATCAGGTCCGATAAAGTCAATTGGAGAATCACCAATAGAGAATTTTTCTAGCTGCAAATCATGATAGACTCCAAGAGTATTATCAAATTGTCCTTCGGTGTCAGCAATACCTTCCCTTATGTACACTCTAGGTAAGGGATTTTCAAACTGTTCATAATATTGCTGGATACCTTGGTCGTTAGTCATTCGACCGAGGTCACGGATACTTTCATCCATAAATCTACTAATATTTTCATCACTACTGTACCCTAAAGTTTTATTTGGCTCAAACGCATCATCATCATCATCATCATTTGTATTAGAACTGAAAACATCCTCTTTGGGTGAATCGAAAGCAAGTGCATAATGGGAAGGATTTGGTTGATATTTTGAACTTGATAGGCGAGATTCTTTTTTTGGTGATATTGATGGTTCTTGTTTAATCAATTCTTGTTTCTCGATAGTTGATATTAGTTGTTTTAGCGGTTGAGTAATGGGCTCATAGGTTTGTTCCAGTCGTGATTGAGATTGGTTTATGTTTCGCTTCAAACTTTTATACTTTTTTCGAAGCGCCTGCCTAGCTTTGACCAGTCGTTGAGTTAGTTTAGGATTCATGCTGGATTTGAAATTTACTATATATACTTTTCTCCTTATATATGAATGTATCCATCAAATCCTTTCCTATAACGACCACCAGATGCTATTTCAGAATCTTTATCGATAGTGAGAAATCCAAACTTTTCCCCCCAACAGTATGAACAAATGTCTTTAAATTTTTGATCATCATAGATGTGTCTCAAGTTGGTGAAATCTTGTTGAAAAATTATCAGGAGATTGGCATTATCTCGAATTAATTGTTTTGGTATAGCCGAATAAGTTTGACTTAAGTAAAAACAATCTGTAGATTTATGTCGACCAAAACAAAAGTAACTTTGAATGGGTTTTTGATCGCAGGAAGCCACTACATCATCAAATATAATAATTGAATTGGTCTTTATAGCATCTGGAGTAATTATATCATCAGAATTGTTGAATTCCTCATATCCAATCTCTTTCATGGGTTGAATTAAATTACGTAAATATGCATATTTTGGTTGATGTAAACTCTTGGAATAAACGTATAAATTTTCAAATCTCAAACCATTAGGATGATCTATTAAGGATAACATAGCATTAGTTTTACCACAACCACTGGGACCGATGATTAATGCTCGTTTAGAGTCTCCACCAAATAAATATCCATGTTTACCTGCAGTACGTTGTTGTTCACAGCTCAAATCATAATTTTCAACAGGTAAAGCTATAAAATGTTTTGCAATCTTCATCTTATATAGTCAACAACACTGAGAGTATTTATAGGGTGATCAGAGTATATATAGATAGAGAACTATGGTTAAACATAAACAGTTACAATCACGTCGTCGTCGTCGTCATCACAAAGGTGGAGATTTAGTTTCGTTAATTAATAAACTACCATTTGAACTTCATTTACCTGGTGGATACGAATATTGTGGACCAAACACAAAACTAGAACAAAGACTACAACGAAATGATAAGGGAATTAATCTTTTAGATCAAGCTTGTAAAGAACACGATATAGCATACGCAAAAAATAATAATCTACAGGAAAGACATAAAGCAGATCAGATATTGGAGGATAAAGCTTGGAAACGAGTTAAATCCCAGGACGCTACATTAGGTGAAAAAGTAGCTTCATTGTTTGTTACTGCAGTCATGAAAGGAAAACGTAAACTTGGTATGGGTGTAGGAATTAAAAAAAGTCGTCGTGGTGGTAAGAAAAAACCTAAAAAACGTATAATTCAAACACCGACGAGAATAGGTGGATTTTTACCATTAATATTACCACTGTTGGGTGCATTAGGAGCTCTAGGAGGTGGAGCAGCTGGAATTGCAAAGGCAGTAAATGATGCAAAGTATAACAATCAACAATTAACTGAACAAAAACGACATGATATGGCTATGGAATTGAAACAGGGAAAAGGTTTGAAAAAAAACATCAAAAAAAGCCAAGAAGACATAAAGGAAAAGGTCTTTATCTAAGACCATACAAAGGAGAAGGAACAACAAAAAACTGAAATTGCCCCATCGTGGGCTTACCGATAAAGATCTGTGGAAATATGTTAAAATATTGAAAATACCTTTTTTTAGGGGAGTTTTCATGAGAGATAATTTACCAAAGAAAATTCATAAACATGAATGTGGTATTTTGAATATAGATACAGTTAGAGGAGATGGAACACATTGGACATCATACATAAAATCAGACAAGGAAATTATTTACTTTGATAGTTATGGAAATTTACCTCCACCAATGGAACTGATTAAGTATTTTCATAGTAACGGTCCAGTATATAACATACAATTATGATAGACTACAGAACAATTCGTATAGTTGTGGTCATCACTCACTTCAATTCATACATAAATATTTCAATCATAATATTTAAACTTTTTCAGTTGAAATGTCATTTTCTGTTACACTTAGTGGTGCATCATCTATTCTTAATTATAATTTCAATCCTCCCATTTACTTGGATGATAAATATGATTATGAAGTTGGTTTAGTTAATTTCAATAGTTTCAATACAATACCAAATATTGATGAAACTAACAATAGATTTATTTTTGGAGGTCCTACTATATATCATACAATAATTATACCTAAAGGTGCTTATGAACTTGATGAAATAATTCAATATATTAAACAACACATGCTTATAGTAGCATCAGATTCAACAATTGACATAGTCCCAAATCTAAACACATCTCACGTATCAATTTCTAGTAATAAGACAATTTCATTCTTAACTGATGACTCAATTGGTAAAGTATTTGGATTTGAAAAAGTTTTGTTAACTCCCAATGAGATACACACCTCTACCAAACCTATAAATATTTTACAAGTTAATTCTATTGGAATAGATTGTGACATTGCTGTTGGATCATATCTCAATGGACATCCTGTTCACATTATCCATCAATTTTTTCCCAATGGTCCTAGTGGCTATAAAATAGTTGAATCTCCTCAAAATATCTTGTATTATCCTGTAAGTGTTAAAACAATTAACAACATAACAGTAAAAATTATTGATCAGAGTGGTAACGTTATAAATTTTCAAGACGATGAGATTACTATTACTTTACATATTCGACAACAAAAATGGTCTTAAAATTTTCCCATCCTTATGCTGAAAAAAACTATAAAAGATTGATGAGTAAACCGTCTACAATTAGTTTGTGTAAGAGAATAGCCGTTATAACGCCTAAAAATAAACGTTTTTTAAAATCACTCGGTTTTAAATTATTAATATAAATGGATATATTACAAGTTACTGATGAGCCCTTCAATGACATGGCTGTGGAGGATTATGAATATCACACATATCAACCATATATTACCGGAAAGTTGAATTATAATGATGAGATTCGTATTGTAGTGCAAGATTTAGATTGTATAACATATCCGGCTGACAGTTATCTTGAGATTACAGGGAAAATTTTAACTGAAACCAACACAGTACCTACAAAATTGAAATTCATTAATAATGCAATAGCCTTTTTATTCCGTGAAATTCGATATGAACTGAACGGTGTTGTAGTTGATTCAGTAAGAGATATTGGCCTTGTTTCAACAATGAAAAATTATTTATCTTATAATTCAAATGAAAGTATTTTTCTAAATAATTCTGGATGGTTTCCTAAGGAAGACGTCAAGTTGTCAGACAAACATGGAAATTTTAACGTGTGTATACCCTTAAAATTATGGTCGGGATTCTTTGAAGATTTTAATAAAATAATCTTAAACATGAAACAAGAGCTAATATTGGTGAGATCTAGTGATGATAGAGACTCAGTCACACATACAGATGAAACGGAAAAACCTAAAATTGAATTAACTCACATCAGTTGGAGAATTCCTCACGTGAAACCAAACATAAAACATGAATTACATCTAAACAAAATTATTCAAAGTAACAAGGAACTACCGATAAAATTCAGATCTTGGCAATTGATTGAGTATCCCAGCTTACCGAAAACGTCTCGCCACACTTGGGCCGTAAAAACTAGTACAAAAGTAGAGACACCTAGACACATTGTAATTGGATTTCAAAATAATGGTAGGGGTAATATAAAAGAAAATATGAGTCATTTTAAACATCTGAATTTGAAAAATATTAAGGTATTTCTCAATTCTGAGAAGTATCCATACAATGATTTACTTTTAGATTTTAGAAACAATAGTTTTGCTACGTTATATAAAATGTTTGCTGATTTTCAAACTTCTTATTATAACCGTTCGAACAGTGAACCTATTTTCACACCTGACGAATTTAGAGATACAGCTCCCTTAATTCATATAGATTGCTCAAGGCAGAAGGAACTAATACAGTCTGGATCTGTAGTTCTTCGTATAGAATTTGAGTTAAATGCTCCCATTACGAGTGATATTTCTGCATATTGTTTGATCTTTCATGAAAAACAATTTTCCTATAATCCATTAACTAAAATTGTTAAGCAATACTGATGTAGAAAAAACATAGCGCGCATGATCAACATGCAATATAAAAGTAGGGTTACTACATATTCTTCATTAAATATG